>JABUQX010016841.1:52500-55000 GCA_015478945.1 Trachelipus rathkii | reverse complement strand
TATATTATATTATTAATATATTTTATAATATATATATATAATTATATATATAGTATATATATTATATAATAATTATATAGTAATATATATTTAGTGATTATCGGATGTCAAGATTGTTTAATATCAGCGATTTGCGAATGTGAATGTTGGTTATTTAATTTTTACATGGATGGGATGCAGATATTTAATGTTGCACATCCGCGGATGTTGAAAAATTTATATTCCCATAAATAAATTCCTATGGAAAAAGAGGAATTGAGCTTCCGAAACATTGATAACAACCATATGGCTTCAATATATATATATATATATATATATATATATATATATAACGGCATATGGATATATATATATATATATATATATATATATATATATATATATATATATATATATATATATATATATATATATTGGAATTGATTAAAAAATTTAATAAATTCTGAATCATGGTGATTTGGAACGCTATTTTATGAAATCGTTTAAAGCTAGTAAGTGAGTAACCATTTTTCTGCGATACTCTAATTTTACTCATCAATTAGATATTGTTAAATCTATTCGATAAATCGACATTTATCCATTTATTAGAAATTGTATAGTTCGTTGCTACCAAAATTGTTAGATTGTTCTGCTTGATATCCATGAAATTGGAAACATCTGTCTTTATGGATATGCCCAGAGCCACTGAAAAGTTTTTCACTGGCAACATTGCTCGGAGGGCAGCTTAGGATTGTGCAAGCAACTTTTGTTGCCAAATATGGATACTCTTTACTTTTATACTTCCACCATTTTAAAGCTTCTTATTGTGGACCATGTCTCTTTTCTTTGTGATACTTTTCTATGAAGTTCTTTATGTGCTGCTTGCGATATTCTCCTTTTTATCTTCCCTACTGGAAGCATGAATTATATTCAGAGTCTCAGTTAGTGATGTTGGCGGCGTACTGTAACAAGATGTTGGTGAAACATCTCTCTTTAGTTTTCTTTCTGGTTCAACATCCTCTATATGTTTATTTTCATATTTCATGTCGTCACTAAGCCGAGCTAGATAATATTTTGATTGTTCAGTTGTTTGAGCAGACGAGAAAAATTTACAATTTTATTATCTTGAATTTATACATACACTCATTTTCAAGTCCGTTAAATATTCTGTTAAGTTCGGCTTTCAAAGTTTGCTTCATGTAACTAATCACTTGCTTTTTCCTTCTCATGATCTTTAAGTAATGACGATGATTGTTCAGGTGTTTCATTTATATCACATAGTTTTCTCAAGAGCGGATTTAAGGTAAAGCTTTTTTTTTTTTTTTTTTTTTTTTTTTTTTTTTTGTAATTTCACACATCTGGACAATGTTATCTGCTCTAAATTGTCATGAATAGGTATTTGGATTTGCTAGCAGCATACAAACGAAGCTTCTCTTTCAATTCTTCGGTTCTTTTCAACATATGCAAAGTTCTGTTCCATATTTTATATGAATCATGTACAACGTTTAATATACGCATTTGGAGCCTCTTTTGAATTTTATTTAACTCTTCTTGAGCCAATGTTGAATGATGGAAATGAGTGCAATTGTGCGACATTGGACAATGAAGTCGTTTATCTCCTTTTGTGAGCCTATTCAAATTTTAATTGCTAACTGTATTTTATGTACTGTAAAATTGAAATTATTTAGCACAGAAAGGAAGGGTGCTTTATTTATGTTTGCTCCAGAATTGCGCATTATACAATGAACTATTTATTGCTCTTTCAATGTTCCATTTTTCCAACATTTAGTCAAATTTTCTTGAAATGTATTCTCATGCATGTGTGCCGATCTTCTAAAGGCACAGCCCCTAAAATAAGATTTAACCTTTGAAACTTTTTGTTTATAGTATAGTACATTCAGACTCAATAAAGACACCCCCAGCAGAAGCATACATACATCTGACCATACATCTGTAGTGAAGCAAATTTTTGTATTGCTTCATTTCATCAATTATTAGTTTTATTTTATTGAAAACACATTCACATATTTCATTGCATATCAAGGACGAGAAGAAATTCCGTTGCCTCAGTTTGTATTGTGGAACAACTTCCGAAAATAATCTCATGATTCCAAAATCTTCCGCATGTCTGAATGGCAGCTCACTTTTCCAAAATATCAATGCTAATTTTACATTGTCATATTAATATTTAACTATACTTAACAAAAATTTATCATAACCTAACCTAACTATCGCACTGACAAACTGATAAATGCTAACTTGAACTAAGAACATAATGTAAAACAACAACAAACCTAACATATCTTGCGTATGAATAATCTGCTAACATTAACAAAGTTCTCAACTTTACGAAAGTAAAGTAGCTAACATTGCATACAAAACTCAATCTATCCCCCCTTTTCCAACATAACAATGCTATTTTTACATATGTATAGTAATATTTAACAAAACCTAACGAAAATTTATCATAACCTAACTATCGCGCTGACAAACTAATAAATGCTAACTTGAATTAAGAACA
>JABUQX010016841.1:42500-47500 GCA_015478945.1 Trachelipus rathkii | reverse complement strand
AAAGCTGGCATTGTTGACAAGAACGAACTAAAATTCTGATGTCATTATCCATGTTAGGCCAGAAATACCTAGTCTTTATAAGACGCAGAGAAGCCTTAATTCCAGGATGAGACATCTAATGGAAATTGTAGAAGATCTGTTCACGACAAGGTTTGGGCTAAAATGGTCACGGAAAAACTGAAGAGGTATCACACCATGCTTGTAGATTATCTTGTAGAGGGTAAGAATGAAGACGAGGCTAAAAAGTGGTAGCTTCTTCATATGTTGATTGAAGACGAGCTACAGCAGGTAAATCGAAGTCATCTACTATTACCGAGGATATCTGGCAAAAGCATCTGCAACAATGTTATCTTCTCCCTCAGGTAGTTCATTAAAGAGCTATATTATGTTAAGACAGATAGATGACGTTGTTGATAACTTTTGCTTGATTTCTTCTGTAGAAAGTTGAAACGAGAGGTTTGTGATCTGTGAACAAGATAACATTTCTTCTTCCAACATATGCTTGAAATGAAGAACATAATAGTAGGCTGCTAGAAGCTTACGGTCGATAGCTGAATATTTGCGTTGCTGTTCTGATAGCTTTTTGATATAGAAATCTATAGGTACTGGCTGTCCATCAACCATCCGATGAAGGGCTGCTCCTATAGAAGTCTGGCTACTATCCGTTGCAAGTTGAAGATGGGTTAGTATCATCGGTAAAGGAAATGGAAGAGTTGTGGTGTTTTGGAGTTGATTTTTTATTTTAATGAAGGCTTCTTTTTTTCTGTGGTCCACGTAAGGGACTTATCTTTTGGATGGTGTTTTGCTTTTTCTGATAAAAGAAAGACGAGTTTTGCAAAACAAGGGATGAAACGGCGGTAGTATCCAATTATTCCCAAGAAAATTATAAGAGCTGCTGAATCTCGAGGAAGGAAGGTACTTGGAAATTTCGGACGTCTTTTCTGGAGGAGAAATTCCATCTGAAGAAATGTTATCCTAAATAGTTGAGAGATGACTTGAATAATAAATTTTTATAAGGATATTTTGAAAGAATTTTCTTAAAGAAGCTTGAAAACTGCCCTGAGATGCTCTTCATGCTGCTCCGGAGTTGCTAAAAAATTACCAAGTCATCTAGATATATGTAGACAAACTGAAGGTGTCTAAAGAAGGGGGTCCATTATTCTTTGAAAAGTAGTCCCAGCATTTTTCAAACCAAATGGCATAAAAACATATTCAAACAGGCCAAAAGGAGTTGCTATGGCAGTCTTTTAAATGTCTTCCGATCATATTGGAATTTGATGATATGCCCTCAGAATGTCTATTTTGCTGAAGATTGCTGATTCATGTAAACGTTGTCAGAGACTTTGAATGTGAGGAAGTGGATACCCATCTCTTTTAGTGATAGCATTCAAAGATCTACAATCACTACAAGGCTTTCCAAGTTCCTGGGTTTTTTTTTTGGCAGCGGATGAAGCGGAGAAGCCCAAGAAGACTTTGAAGGTCGGACGATTCCATTCTTAAATAAAGAGTGTCGAATTCTGCTTTCGTTACTTTAGATTATCTTCAAGAAGACGGCGAGATCTTGCAAACACTAGAGAAGAATCACCAGTTTCTATGTAGTGAACAGGTCCTTTTGGATTAAATTTGATGTTTATAAAGTCGAAAGGTGATGTTAACAGTGGAAACTCCTGAAGCAAATGTCGATAATTAAGTAGTAATAAAGTAGAAAATTCATATCCAAGATTAACATTGCGATATCAGCTACTATGAAAGTCCAATTAAATTCTCAACGAAGTTTCTTGATCGTTATACAAGTCGCTATTTCACCAAGATACATGATAGGCGAGCCATTGACTGCGGAACAAGTGACATTAGTTGCAAATGAGGACATGTTAATTACCATCGAAGAAGGTAGACTTGAAATGGAAGCTCCGGTATCCAAGAGGAGGAGACTATCTGCACCGAATATTTTGACATTGATAGTAAGTTGCGAACTGATTTTAGCGCAGCAATCAGCTCGCTCTTCCAGTTTTCCGTTGGTGTGGAAGAAGATGATCTAGAAGAGGGGCGAGACGAGGGTTGCACTTGTATATTAAATTTGTCGGGCCATTTGCACCAAGGTCTGCATGTTTTTGCCTGTTAAGTGAAGTAAATGTGGGCACGGCAGACGTGGAGCCTTTGGTTTTGACTATATGAACGCAGTCCCACAGGTATTCCTGTAGTCGATGTTGTCGTTGTTGTTGCTGCTGCTGCTGCTGCTGCTGCTGCTGCTAATGTAGTTGTTTGTGTAATTGTTGTTGTTGTAAACACTGTTATGACAGGAGCGGACTATGCAAACACAACTCGATCATTTGCTATTTCGCCAAGTTGTTCAAGGGTAAGAGTTGTCTGTGAAGTCATAGTTGTCAAATATTGGTTGGGAGAGTCTTCAAGAACTGCATTCGGATGATGTCTTCTCCAATCTTTAATCTTGCATCATAACGGAGCATTTTCCGGAGATGAAAGGAAGGCTTGCCACTGTAGGTTTGTTTAGACATAAACTCGTTGAATAACTCAGTCTTACTCTTCTCATAGATGGTAATGATTGTTTTCTTCAGCGGAGTGTAAGCTTGAGCATCGAGTTCTGCAGAAGAGATACGATCCACGATGTCTGAAGAAAGCATAGAAGTACTTCGTCTTCTCCGAGGTCATTTTTCCAAGGTGAAATTGTGCTTCAAGGACTCTGAACCAGTTTGAAACTGAAGTCTCAGAAAACACTGGAGATTTCACATTTATCCCGACGATGGTCTCTCCATCTTCTGCTAGGGGCTGCGGTTGTTCGTCGTCAGAAGGCATCTTCTTAAAAGAGAGTGTTTCTTCTTTATGAATCTTGAGCTGGTGTTATTCTTCCTAAGTCCCCAATTTTGTAGTGGCAGGAGTGTTGGGAGTTATCACTTTTTTTTTTTTTTTTTTGTTCCGCCACTACACGTGTTTTCTTTTGAAGATTATTTTGAAATTTCTTGTATTGACTTTCGTTTTAAGTTAAGAAACCTAGATAGACAGCACCGGCTATGCTGCTTTGCAATTGGAAGTCGTCTCTTCACCACCAGGGAGCTTTATATTACGCTTTGGTACGTCGAGACTAGGTGAACCAGCAACACAAGTTGTTATAACTCTTTTAATAGTTATCCTTTATAGTAAGGTGTTAAAAACAGCTATTGGTTATTCGGTAATTTTTATTAAACATCACACACACACACACATATATATATATATATATATATATATATATATATATATAATATATATATATATAAGTTATATATATATATATATATAAAAAATAAAACACATAAATATATATATATATATATATATATATATATATATATATATATATATATATATATATATATATATATATATATATATATATATATATATATATATAAAATTTTTATATATATATATATATATATATATTATATATATACAAACGAGTCGCTGACCTAAGTTAAATTACATTACTTTTCAACATTTATTACTTTTTCTCGATGCTTTTCTCTCGAGTCTAATTTTAATAGAAAAAAAAAAAAAGAGAGAGAGAGAGAGAGAGAGAGAGAGAGAGAGAGAGAGAGAGAGAGAGAGAGAGATCAAAAAGGCACCAAGATCAAATTGTAACAAAATACAAGTTATTTACATAAATAAGATATAAAATATGATATAAAATGATATAAAATATTATATTACAATAGAAATTACATTATTTAGTAACATATTACTATGAGTAAGCATCTAGGGAAAGTTAAAGTAAATTTGTTCTATATCCCAATATAAATCGATAAAAGTGGCATTCTTACAATTCGTTTACTTTTATTTATTGTTATATATATATACGTTGCTGGTTACATATGTTGTTAGTTATATATATATATATATTATTATTATTACATATTAAAACACAAAAGATTATTTCAGAACAATTATTTCAATTGCAAGAATGTAAATTTTCTCGTATTTTTGTCATAAGTTATTATTATTGTATATATACATATATATATATATATATATATATATAAATATATATATATATATATTACTATATCACTCTATATTATTAAATATATATATATATATATATATATATATATATTGAATGACATGACTGACTAGCTAAAACGCTATATAAGCTTAAAAGAATCAAATTCGCTCTAAGTGCATAGAGAAAACAAGCAAAAAAAGAATAAAAAGAAGAAAGGCTAAAGATCTTTTTCAGCGAAATAAGTATAAACGATTTTCTCCAGAAAAAAACAAAAACAAAAAACAAAACAAAAGTGGGACGAAATCTCGGTCTACTAACAATCCATTTTTTTTCCAAGGAGAATTTCTTCTTTACAACGTTTGGCAAATCTCCAGAATTTGCATTTTCACATTTAAGGGAGTGAAAAGAAGATGAAAAGCTTGCTAGGCTTACTCATTTCGATAGACTAAGGAGAGAGATGATGGCGGGCAAAATGCGCCAAAAACGAGTGGAATAATAACAGATGGAAAAAGCGCTGAAAAAATATATTATAAATTATATTTAGAAGATTGATGAACTGCCACAAAATAAAGTATATAGATATATTATTATTTAAAACAATAAAATGCAAATAAGATTTAATAATTAAACAGCGAAATATTTTGACAGAAAGGGAAATATATTTTTCCTTTGTAAATATAAAAACAAAATGGAAGTAGAACTGCAATAATTTTTAAAAACATATCATTTGGAAAGATTTATTTCGTCGAATATAAAAAAGGAAAAAAGTTGCAAAAAAAAATTAAACAAAAAAAGTCGTATGTAATAAATAACCTTTGGTGATATATTGCAAACAACGCACACACACACACACACACACACACACAGTTGTGAGATGAACTATAAATCACATGACCATTTTATGTGATAGTTAAAGTATCTTGATTATTTAATCAGTTAGATCCCCCATTTTATTTTTTCCACAATTCTAAATTGCGTAGCACAGATAGTTATAATCTCA
>JABUQX010016841.1:0-37500 GCA_015478945.1 Trachelipus rathkii | reverse complement strand
AACCAGTCCCACATGCAATACTTGTTCTTTGAGGCTAATTTTCAACGGTCCCTGCAATGACACAAATAAATAAAAAATTATGTCGGCTTAAGAGTTGGAGTACGGTGATATTTGTCTTGGATGTGATGAAGACAAATACGATTAAAGCGCGGAGTATACTCACTAAGTAGATGAGCGGGCTATTATAATAGAGTGAATCCTTGAGACAAGGAGTACGTGTAATACGGGTCTATAGATGATGCATCACCTCCTAGCAGTAGACTGTTACGTATTGTGAATATCTTAGGTTGATATCGGAAATCATATGACAGGTTTGTTATCCTCGGCATATATCAGTTATGACTCTTGTCCTCATAAATAGGGAATATGGTTTAAAGGATATATGATACCAATATTTACTAACTGGAATATTGAGATTTCTGCGAAATGTACTCCTCTCTGAGTCGTTTACTTGCGTCCTCCTTGCCTATCTCGGTGTTTTTAGACTTAGCATCTTACGGGACATTCCTCTAATCTCAATCCCTTTTTAGCTTATGTCATTCAAAAGGGAGGTGCGTCCGCGTGGTACAGCGTCCATCTATCTATCTTATTTCCTTTCCGGTTTATCGCCTCGGGCCTGTTTTTTGTAAACAGCTTTCTTTTTGTCATTTTCACCTCTCTTAGATATTCTTCTTTCTGACCTATGACCTTTAATAACTCTTTCTCCTCCGAGAGCACAGTTACCGTAGAATCCTGGTTCATGTTTGCTTTTGCACCTGATCTTTAGTTTCTTTTTAATGTTCACTTTAGACATATGCTGTTTCACCCGTCTAGATTAGTCTACTAGAACCTGTTTTACCATATTTTATACAAGGATCTCGAACAGTTACACATGTTAGCGAAACAAGGTCTCTCGCGCGTGTTCTGGGTCTTGAGTGTATAAGTTTCATACTACTTGTTTTTCCTTTATACCAGCCTTTACAGCTTTTTTATTGTTAACGATTATTATGGAAACTCGTCTTTGCGTCTTCTCAACCGGATAAAAGAAGGCTATAGGCTACCTCTCAATATTACTGTGTGCAAAACATTAATCCCAAGGGATAACTCATAACCTAAAGCCAGCTTCCTCGTAGATCTCTCTAGGAGGTCAGACAAGAGTAGTGGACTTGCTGCAACCCTCATTTTCAACAAACTAGAGGTTTTTCTTTCATCTAACCAGTTTGACAACTGCTATTAAACGTGTTAGTTATTTATGAGATGAAAGTAGTTTCAACAACTCTCACTTAAAATATAGCCACGTCGTGGCTTTAAAGTAGGTTTCGTGAACCGTCAACCTCTCAAGTTTGCATCTCTGTGTTAATATCACTCTTATATATGAGGATACATAGCTTAATTATCTTTTCTCCGTAGACGAAATTGGCATTCGTGCAAAATCAGATGATCTTGCCCTAGGGTGTAGCTAGCACCTGCGGTTAAAAGGCGTCGATTCTCTCCCTACTAGTCACTTCTCTCTAATGTATTAGTCTAGTAAAAGAACATAACTAATATGCGAGATTTACATATAGTGAGTAATTATGGCCAATAAATGATAGAACATTCAGGAAACGGTGATTATGACTTCGCTCGTAGCGAGTGTGAAGGAATATGCCACCACACGAACAGTATGGTCCCGTCAGGTATAAAAGTAGACATTCAGCATACATATTGTAATTTTTAGGGAAACGAATTCATCTAGTGATAATAACGATAACTGGTCTTAAGAGTCGTTGTCTCGGTGCACCTGACGTCAAATCTATCGTGATCACCGGTATGGCAGTGAACATATCAGTTCACAATGCCAAGTTACTCGGTCCTGAGCGTTCTCTTTTGTCTTCAATGTCATCATTAATATCAAGGAGTTTATTTTCTCTCACATAAGCGATAAAGTATATAATAAGCCCTCTTCTCCAATATGAAGATATGTCATGAAATAGAGGTGATTATCTATTGCTCACCTATACCTCCTTGGCTGCAGCAAACATTTTGCTTGACAATCGGCTTGTGTTATGAAACACGCTCCGAGAAATGAATTCACCTATCAGGAAGAAGAGTCCTCTGCGCATAAATAATCACCTTTGAGCTTTATCTTAAATCTTATTAAAGTTATAGATATTACTTTATCTTCATAGTGGCGATACGAGTGCATATTCTAGTGCTCTTGCGAATATCAACACTAGCGCTGTAAACAGTAACTACACATATAATGCAACAGTATGGTCGGGTGTTAAGATGTGACTAGAAAGATAAGGCCATATGCAACACTGATACCTAAAAACTAAAGAATAGCCCCGTCATCTAGAGTGACAAAATAAGTCCTTACTTATTCATACTCGATAAGGAGATGTATTCTGAGTATGTGTCATTGTAGCAAGATATTATCGCTCTCCTGTATATTCAACACTTTTTGGCCTAATTGTTATGTCCCTTTTCATGTAAACAATCGAGCGGCCTTACCATAGGTTCTACACGTCTTTTTAATATCTCGTTATTCAAACACAATTATCTACACTCTCTTTCTTACACCCCTTACAGTGCCAGTATTATGATATATGTGATGGTGTGTACCAACATTCGTTTCAGTAGTCGTTTTCTTGTATTAATATCACCAATACGGATCATATATATTCCCCACTTTCATACTAGTTGAGACCCGCGTTTCAGCAGTCACCAATCCTATCGGTTTATATCTAAGTATTCAGTATTGAGTGATATTTCAAAGACAAGAATCAATCTGATCAGGTAAGTAGTAAAATTCCTAGGAGGCATAGAATGGATTATTTTTAGTATGTGAAATTAAAAAGTGATTCCACACGGATGTAATATTTAAAATCGCTCACCACATTAGTATGTTATATGATTACTATAACTATACTTGCGATTATAATAAATTAAGTTTATATTAAAACACATTCAGCAATGGAGATACCCCTTCCACTCTCCACAAGAGTACTCCATGTTTTATATATTCTTCTCTTCCGTGAAGGTATGAGCTCAATACTGTTTATCATTTATCTTTAAATGTTATTTAGTAATTTACTTCGTACAGGAGATGAGTTGCTAATGAGATGTACTTTATTTTGAACCTGGTAACTTACTCAATCATTTTCAAATCCTCTTTCACCTCGTGATGTTAATAGTACCCTCTTCTTGCGTGATCTCGAGATCAAAATCCCCCTTTTATCTATTTATTCACCAATTTGACAGTAGGAATCCATTGCTTACAACTCAAGAATAGACACTAATATTACTGTTAGATCTATGTGCGACTTAAAACGGTACGAAAGTTATACGCTACTACCATACTCCGTTGAACCTCTCATACTTGTCTTGAACTTATAGATCATAGTTTCATTGAATACTGATCTAAGTGTAGTTTGTAGTTATGCGTCATACTACTCGGGCAGTTTCCCATTGCATAGCTGATCACTTCTATCTTTCTGGTCGAACATTTTCTTTTAAGACTTCTGAGATACTCTGATACATAATGCGTTTACATTTTAAATGTCTCCCTGTTGAGCCGTAATAATGTCACTGTTGTTATCTGTGTGTGCATGTTTATACATATGGATAGGGCTCACTAAGGTTTCTTTTCTAACTAGAATGATAAATAACTGATTATTACGCGTCTCTTGATCTTATTATGACATCTTTCTGAAACTAAAGCAGACGTGTGAATAAGATCTCTCATACTATGCCCATCGGTATTATCTTTAGGATAACAGATCGATGATGATGACTCAGCAGCATTGGAGCAGATGTCTCGCGCATACCCGCGTCCACGAATGGTCCTTTATATTTTCAAAGTAAGATTGATTTGTTAAAAGAGTGTTGTAGCCATGAGTTAAACACCGTTGATAAAGAGAGCTAAAGGTATCATTATGCACACGTAGGGTTTCTCTGTTCGCATCACTTTTTCAAATAGTACGTCTTGCGTCACTGTGCTTTTTAAAGGTTTACAAGGGATCAGGACATAGTGAGGCCGCTAATTCTAGCTTTTTACGGAAAAGGTATTGTATATAAGCATGTCAATACTTCTCACTCCCAGAGGAGCTCCTGAAAACTCTCGGCCCTTTGAACTTCTCATTCTCTATAATCTGTCCGAAAAATGAATGTTTAGGTTTTCACTCCAAGCGTCGTGCGGTTGTTGTTAATTGTCAAGTATAGCTATCTGACAAACTGTAGCTGATTCTTTAAGGATTGTTAAGCTTTCTATACCTAGTTACCCGGTAATAACTAAGGAAGTATAGCCAATTTCACATTAGTGAATCACACACACAGAGAGTACCGTTTCTATCTGAAACATGGCCATCGATTTATATAAAAACAGTAAATTATATTTACCACTTCATTCCTGGATGATATCTTAATCTTGCCCAACCCCCAAAGCTTTAACTAGTTCGACTTAATACTTAATTACCGTCGGTTTCAACGCCCTAGCTCACGGGCTATGGTTACGTGTAGGGAAATTTTTTCGTACAGGGTTATGTAAGAAGTTAAATTGCCTCTTCGCACTCTAATAATATTTTTTTAGCTTTTTTGTCTCAAATTACTCAATCAAGTGAGCAGTATCACTTCCATGCGAAGTCTAGTATGAAATAGTTAAAACTAGGACCCCGCAAACTACTTTTAATTCTAGTTCTCGCTTCTACCGCTTTGACGACAAGTATTGCGCTCATTATCAACTACCATACTTGTGCGACACTCGAATACCTAGCGTATCTGATACTCAATAATGAGTACACGGAAAGCCTCCTAGTATATCTACACTACATTCTAGTATAATTATGATCGTTATTACACTGATGAGTAATCTATCTGTATACTAGCTTTCTGACAGCTGGAAATAATTTCTCTTATATTAGAAACTGACCTTAGTTAATTCATGCATACAGCCTTATTTGAAATCTCACGATTACAAATAATTGCACATCAATACAAATCTTTTTAAACTTTAGAGTGAAGAGCGTACGAAAATGACATATTCCACACTCAGCATACAATCCTTGATGGGGTTCTACAGCTTATAAAGTAAATTGATAGATTAAAAGCATATTTGGACAGGGCTGGCGAATATCATTCACACAAATATAATATACTAATATCATCTCGAGTTATTTTAACGTGATCGACTAAAATGGTAGTGGAAATTACTAAATAATAGAGAGAAAAGCTAATAATACTCACACCCGTAGAAGTTTAAGGAAAATATATAAGTTAGAAATGAAAAATTTGAAAACATATATAATAAAGATTAAACGCATGAGAGATTCCTGACAAGTTGCTAAAAGAACTTAGAGCAGAGCTATTACGAAGGTCACATATATCGGTAAAGTAAAGAGAAAGTAAACGAAATAAGTATACGTCAAAATTCAACCACAATCCGAGAATTACTTACGTTAGAATAAAATAGATGGGAGTAAGATATAGAAATTTTTATAAATTTTATAAATAATAATAAAAATAATAAATATACAGATAATAAGTAGATACACACAAAATAGTTAAAAAAAAAACAAGATCAAAAAAAAAAAAGCAATCATATTATGTAATAAAAATAATTATTGAAAAAATACACTTCTATCTAATATTACAAAACTGAGCAATAAATATACCCCTAGAATACGTACTTTGAGGACCAAAAATATTTTTTACTATTATAACACTACTTAGGTGAACTGTCATATAATATAAACATATCCTCACAACATTGTATTATATAACGCTAACTCTATACTCACTTGAAATTGTATAGGCATCTTGAGCATACAGCGGAACAAGTGGACATAGTATATATAATAAGCTAATCTTTTAAATTCCTCACAAGTCATTATATTATCACTCACAATTGATAAAAATACGATCAGTTACTTTCAAAGCTAATGGGCATTTCACCTAGTATGACGTAGATTATCGTAAACTGCTTATAGACCATTATCCCGCTATGAGTCAGAATGTAGCTCATACGGCCTTTCTACCTACTGATAGCTCAAACTGTGCAGATATTATATTTATATATAATATATACACATCAAGGCCACTGTGAAATAACTAAAAGGAAGTAAGAGAAATGGTAAAACATATATAATACAAACATTTTCACTTACAAATTAACGCGTTTTACTTCACACTTAGATATTGCATTAAAATAATTATATGCTTTTATTCATCAATTAATATGTTTTTCAAGATCTTATCCCATCTAATTAATGAATCAACTTAATCTATGTCAGTTGCATTTTAAGTCTCACGCTTATATGCATTATAAGGCGAAATTTTGCGTCTGAGTTGTTCGATCAAGAGCGGTTATTGATTATATAATTTAAATTTCCTCACCGCGCCTTCCGCGTTTCTCCTGTTTATTACGAAATTGTTGTTTGAGCATTTCTCAGTCTCACGTCATGGAAATCATCAATGAGACGCAATGATTAGTTCTCCATCTTTCTCCGCACTCGAGAATCACGACATGTAAGTTACCAACGTGCATGAGTCTAACACATAATTATGACTCTCACGGGACCTCTATAACTCAATTGAACTCTGAGAGCAACGTTTGGGTTAGCGAGTTTATAACGAAATCGCTTTTCACTGAGTGATTAATATGAATAAAACCGATTCAGATAAAGCGGTGTGATTGTCCTGAGGTCTTTTTCGCTAAGTGATGAAATTACTGTTAAAATCTTCAAATAATGCATGATAGACCGAGAGAATTCATTCGTAGTGCGATGGCTTTGTAGGGAACAAATACTTCTAGAATGGAAATCCTTCCACCTATGTAATGGTTGTAACTGTGTGAGAGACTCGACTTGGTGAGAAAACAGCTATGGAGTCAGTCAGCTTACGACGCAACACGATAAACATCCGTTAACTAGACTGGATTTTGAAATAACGCGGGCTGAATATGGTATTTCATGGATTATGAGTGATCTCGAGACATCAATCAGGGTTAGCCGTCGTTTTTTATCTTCATGTATCTTCCCCTCCTGCTGTGTAAATTAATAGCTAGACTCCACCTCTTACATATATAAACAACATATATGTTCGGAGCTACTAATTGAGTTAAATTCATTCTTAATTTCAGTCTCTCAGTCGACAAATACATTACTCCAGTTGATTCATTGCTGAGGAACCTCTATTTTTAGAAGCGAGTTTAAGATTGTATACAAGGATCTAAAAAAGCGTCGCTTTTATGATAGAATTCACGAGCTTAAGGTGTTGTGGGGAGTTATATCTCACGTACGAATATCACGCGGTCCCCAGAAGGTCATTACCTTCTCACGACGTATAAGTATTATTTAGTTCAACGGAAAACTTGCTCTAAAAAATAGAATGGCTGTACATGTAGAACCACCAGACCAATTAATTGACAAAGTAGTGTTTCGACTGATCTGTAAATAGCGTTTTCTATTCGTATGATCCTAGGCATACTTTCCGATATTTCTTTCGATTCGTTAATCTTTAAAAAAGACATCATATATAGCGTCAATGTAATGTAAAGTAGTTTATCGACATACAAATATGTATTCGATTTGCAAGAGAGGATTGTACAAGTAAGTGGATGGTATTATATGACATGAATAAGAGGTTGGGCGGAGCCTTATCTATCTCCGCCTCCGTAATTGCTGGCTTATTAACTAGTGATCTCCTCAGCCAAATACATTATTAATTAGGTCATTAAGAGTTAGGATTGGTATAAACATAAGGAGGCGGAGTTACACCTTTTAGCTAATATTTGATAAGTTAATTCTAGTCTTCTGATTACATTACAAGAATGTTCTTGTGTACTTCTATGATTATTAAATCTCATTTAGTACGATCTGTTTCTATGCAATAAATATTTTATATGGGAGAGTCGATTTCAATATAGTCTCTTTGTATTATTCAAGTAATGCCGTGTGATTTCCCTGTCATAAATCAGTTTTTAGACAGCAAAGGGGAAACATTTTAACAGAGGGAACGAAGTCAATCGAAGGACTTCTTATCATTTTATTGGTTGTTAACAGGATTTCTTTTATTTAGTCTTTAAATTCTGTCTATTAAACTATTTACGAACAATGTTCTACGAAATGGATTTTAGCATATTAATTTGAAACGTAAAGCGATAACTTTCTCATTACTAGATACGTTCTTTTTCGACAGAAGATGTAATAGAACCTTTGTTATTTACCAATATTAAACAAGATGCTCACAGAGTCTAAACATGTGTTTTGACAATTATAGGATAGAGGCTCATTGGTTTCGAGCATAATTTCTTTGCGTTTGTTTCGCATTTTATTGAGTTTAACTCTATATAAATTTATTCATGCGATGTATCTGGATATAACCCATAATATATCTGCTAGTGCATTCTGCACACTTCATACGAGGTTTTGACTCAGCGTATTAAGGAGCTTATTAAAACAAGTTACACGCCATTTCGAGGTAAGAAATGAGTGAATGTTGTGCGGAGTAAAAAACTATCGATCTCATATAGCGTGTTTTTAGTCTCATGAAGTGTTTCATCGAGGTCAAATAGATAACCTCCGTGAGGGGGGTTATCTAAGGTAACCTCCTTTTATATACATAGCTCTTTTCAATGAAACTGTGTCATTTCCTTATTGAAAGGGGGATACGATTTTGGCTGGCTAGCACCTATACCCATCCTCTCCCCCCAACGATCTCCCACCTACCCCCCCCCTCTCACTCCCACCCCCCTTAACGCTCACCCGCCCCCACGCCCACCCTCCCCCCCTCACCCCTCGTTGATCTGACTCATGTATCCACTAATATGAATAGAATATCAAATATTATGTTTATTTCTAAATTGAAAGATAACTTAGCTAAATATGTACTTGCTATTGTAGGAATACATTGTTCTGTATGTTAAATTAATAATAAATATACAATACTATATTGAAAGTAATTATAGATGGTTGTTAGGATAAACGGAATAATGTCTGCTACCTCATATATAAAATATTTACCACCTTTATGCATAGTTAAGATCGTTCCATAAATAATTAAATATTAAACCTTATATGTCTACTACGTTTTTTATATCCTCTTAACGATTTTACGTCAATTATAGCATTAGCCTCATCTACATTTAGAAAATAATTAATTAAAAGTTTTTTTATATTCCGTTAAACTTAACTTCTCAAATAATACGTTTATATATAACACCTAGAATTATATTTTTCACAGGAAGCTTCTCAAATATCTCATAGTTTACACTTTGAAATAATTTTTATTAAGTCATTTCTGTTTATCGTTTATTAGTCTCCGTTTCGCAACGACAGAGTTTGTGTAGCAACAGCGTGATAAGACAACAGTAGACATCAGAGTACACACAAGAATACCCTTAAAGATACCCACCAAATCACTAACAATAGAAGAGATCAACTTCCGAACGATGATAAATCGAGAAATGTAAACAGAGATTGGTATGATTATCGCAATAAGTACCATACTCTCGTCTCGCAATGATTTTCAGATCAGTAGTGTGAATTTAAGTACGGGTGTAAGCTCCTGAGATAGCGTCAACGTATTGACTAAAGCAGTTACTCGAATTCCTAGATGAACTGATAACCTCTCGATAACAGAGCTCTTTTAGCACCACCATTTGATAGATGGCATCTACGTCATTCAGGTCAGTTTTTTTATCCTATATATAATGTGATTTATATTTATTCTCATATTGTGTAATACATTAGCACCTCCATCTTATTCCTTGAATAATATATTTTAGTGAAAAGATCATACGTAATATAGTTATAATAGATAATAATATCATATAGTAATGTTTATATTTACTGGTCGCAGTCAAGTGATATATGGAAATATTAAATCCAAGATAAAAGTGCATATCACACGAACATTGAATAATTAAATATTTATACTAAAATCATCTAATGTTTAACTCTCTTATATGATAGCTATTATCAATAAATATATCTTCGGAGTATTCCGTACGCATTTCATGACTAATTTTCACTAAATATCAATATACTAATAAAGAATATGCAAATGTCTTATATTTTATTTTACGTATGCTATCATCAAATCATATTCTACTACTATAACATACTCTTATTAATTATAAGGTTAACCCTTCTTGCGAATCTATCGACATATTACTTCTAAAACGTCTGTATTCCTGTAAATAAAGATCCATACCGTGTGGGTTATATAATAATGTACGATAGAGTATATTACGCTCTCCATTACTCTTACCATGAACCATTTCTGCTGATATTACAATAGTTTCATTAGAAAAACTCGATAGTGAGTTGTTTAGGTTTTACCTCTTCAGACACTCTTTACATTCTGAGTGTTTTATACTTTACACTGTGTATGTGTTGCCGTATTGTGAAAACCCTGAGCGAAACGAAGAGTTACCCCTATTCAATGTCTACCATGCTCGCGAACTATGGAAAGTATGATTCGTGGTATCGGTCATTATCTAATAGGAAAGGCTAGGGAATTATCATGTGTGTAAAGCTAGTTCTACTTTGCAGGTATTCTAATAGAGAAATTACCGAGTGAGCTGAAAGTTATTTTCTTACCTCACTACTCAAAGCTATTGACATGAGTGAGAATTCGACTACACGACTATACGACATGTAAATAAAGCTATCTCTCGCTTAACGCCGTCTATGTGTGAATTTCATAGATCTTTATTACTAAAATAAATATATCATGAATAACTTACCACAGTACTTTAGCAAGAATATTATTCGTACCCACTCGTCTACAAATAACAATTTTCATCTGACTCAGAGTGTAGGTAGAGTGAATACAGGTATTAAAGTTCATTGAGCATGTTAATGAATCCAAGACAGAGTGAGAGGATGGACCGAAGATATGACGAGCAATTAGGGTTTCTTTGGCAAGCGAGAAAGAGGCTTTTACTCGACTCAACTTCGACGCTTCCTATGCATGCTTCAAAGATCAGGCATGATGGAATGCTGAAGGAACGTGGCATATACTACAAGCAGCGATATAATTACTACCTCTGTGTTGAGCGAAGAAAAGGAGTATCTAGGATAGCTGTGCCCAAACTGAGGGATGGTGATTGATTTTGCTCTCAAAAATCCTCTGATCTCAAGTGACAGAAGAGCTGAAATCATAAAGGTGCCAAATCGGTAGAAGCAGATGCATTTCTACAGTTGCGTCTTCAGTGTGGATTTGTCTCTGTAATAATCAAATAATTCCTATATATACTATCTCTTATATATTGGCTACTTCGTCCAACTCTCGTATTATTATTAATGATGTCTGCAAATCTGTTTCATTAGCTTCATATTAAGACTATCACTGCTACGAACCGCTTACTCAACACTCACTCCTAATAAAGATAGTAGGTTACAAATATCAGTCAATACCATGAACTTTATAGAGCGTGTCAGTTCGTTAGATTGTCTTAATCCCAAAACCGACTGAGTATACGATGGTCGAACATCAGTATCGCTAGTGCAGAAGCCTTCGCATGAAACTGACACTCCAATTCAGATCATACAGACATATCACGTGTGTATATAGTTGTTTAAATCTTTCTCATCAGAACACGCACTATGCCGATACATCCTACTACTCTGATGACATCTGTCTTGCGATACTAAGAGAGAGTACAAGACGTTTCATAGGTAGTAAGACACTCATTTTCATAAATTCAGGCCCGGCTGGATCCGATAGTTATATTACCTTAACATCAATATACTAGACATTCTTACAATTTAGTCTTAAGCTACAGTCCTCTTTTTATCTCGTACACCATTCATGCTACATCAGAAAACAATCATTTACAAATTCTGTATTAAGTCGCATAGCACACGCGAACAAGTCAAGACAATACACCATAACTCGTGCAAAATGCCGCACTAGTGAGGATTCTCTAACAAGCTACTTAAAAGATAAGATAGATGACCACGCTATTACCTTTGTACATGCGTCGAATATGCGAAATACTCCCCCAATTCTGGAAACGAACACGCGAGTAGTACATTCTTAACACTAGATTTCTAGTATCTAATGTGGGATACTTATACTGGAAATCAGAGAGTGATTACCGTATCTGGATCTACAACACCGTTAGGCTTGGTTAACATCAAATTTAGAAGTTGTGTATATAATCGTGGATTGTTACTTTTAGGAGCGGATTCTTTCCCACCCATTTTTTGTCCAATATAGAAAGCTGACAAGCCCCAGAAGACGAACTAAAAACCTGGAGACGGATCGTTATTACGGGATGTACTCGCGCACCGCTGACGCGCTCCTATCAATTCTGCTGCAATTGTTAGGGAGTGAGCTTCTTCTAAACGATATGTATGGATATCGACAAGGAAAGATGAGAAGCGTCATCTGTGCTAACCACCCAGCTGCACATACTCATTTCAAATTGATCTACCACGAAATTCTATACTTTGCCTACAAACTGAACGAGAGACGAAGGAGTCTATCGACCGCCCACTTAGATGAATTCGACGTGGGAGAAACCAAAAGATTTCACTCAACTCTTATCTACAGACGGACTGGCAATATGACAACCAGAACACTGCCCGCTACATGTAAATGAGAATATTTCGTATGAAACCGATTATACCGCTTACCTTGATAGCTATGTCTGTAAATTAAGAATGCTCTCGAAGCCAATTATCAGCATGTATAAGAAGGCTAAGAGAGGTAGTTATAAGCCATACTCTCGATTAAATTCCAGCATTATTACTCGAAGCTGTAAAGATCTTCCATCGAGTTACGTGATACGAAGCGGTGCGATGCACATTTCTGACACCGGTTACGGTGATGACAGTTAGCGAAAATACCCCGCTCTTAGTAAGCACCCTAATATTCTCCGTGACTCGAGATAACCGTAGTGAATAGCGCTCTTACGTGTCTAATCAGGTATCACCGACCTTGATGAAGGAGCTCTCTAATTTCAAGACTTTTGGTGGCAGGCTAGATGTGGTAGTTTTGAGATACGAGTTGTACACGAGTATTTGTTTAAACTTACGTAAAGAATTTATATCGTTGTAATCCAGACAATGGCTGTAAATATTGGTATCATCTCTATAAGTTGGAAACCTACCTGACACGTTCTGCGCAGTTACCTTTCCTCATTTGGTCCATCCATATCATCAATTTGAAGCTGGCTGTTAATAAGAGGTGGTGTACACATCATTGATGAGGGTTTGAAATTTGTAACGATCTTAAAGCTAGCGAGACTACAGAGATTATCCACGTGCATGTTGTCGGAAGTTGCGGTTTTCCTAGAGGTCTTTGATTGGCATGAGCCACATGCAGTATTCAATACTCTTCAACATTACAGGCAACAGTAGCTCTTAAAAAAAAAACCCGTAGATATACTAATCGCTGTCACCTTAAAAAATAAACTAATGAAACTGAGTGTCTAAGTAGAATCCTTGGACATACAGAGTAGGTGCTCGTGACTGGATCTGTCAAGTCGATATAGGGATTCTCATAAACATGTTGGTAAGAATAACGCTCACTTTTCCCGTGAGGCTAGACTTAAGATTTTTAGTGATACTAGTAAAATAGAAAGAGTAAGAACGCTCAATAATGACGAAGGGGAATTGATATATTTTTAACCACTTCTACGCTAGATGTGGTATAAATCTGTCTGGTCCAGTTCTTCAGAAAGTAACTGATACACAGCTTGATTGAGACAACATAAGTACACTCTAAAGTAATTGTGTTCTTCTCTAGATCAGCTCGTGCGAACAATGATTCTATTCCCCCGACTTATACTTTATGTTAAATGCGGAAAATTTTGCCCCTAAGAGAAAGACCCACATATTAATTTAAGCTTACTCATCTCATATACCTAGCCTGTAGTACATCTTATCGACCTATTTACAGAGCAGTGCTTATACTTCTCCGATAAGCAGCGTAGCCATATGACCACTCTATGAGTTTACTTTGTTTATTCGTTCATACATGTTATAGTTTCACCAGAACGCAGTTTAAATATATACATTTAAAAACAAAATGCACTGCGCAATTACTATGGTCCGATGCACAATCCTCTCCGTTTAAATGAATTATGAGCTCTCGCTCGCTCAAGCGACGACATAATACTCCTTAATCATCTCTTTAACGAACTGTATTGATAAAATGTCTAATCGGTGTCAGGAAATTTCTAACATAATAGTAATAGTGTAAGGATTGTACTCTCAAATTGAAAAGAAATTAAAAAGTCTATTATATATAGTAAGCGTATATACCCGTATAGCTTGTAGTTTGACACTACCCTATGCGATATAAGTGGATATATTCGCCGTGATTAATAACTCAGTGTTAAACAACCAACAATATGATAATAGCCATGCTTATAGAGCTAAGACGATGAGAAATTGTGCGAACGAGAATGTAATTTGTGAATCCAGTGAGGCGATAATCCACCAGTGGTACTTCATGAAGAAATAATCAAGTTCACAAACAATAGATGCTTTCGCCAAGCGTAAAAGCCTACCATTTATATATTTATAGTATGATATCGAAAACCTATAATCATAATTAGTCGTGAAGAGGTAAAAGGTGAGAGCACATAAAACAGATATGTTATTACGTAAATTTTATGTGAGTATGCTAGTATAATTTCAAGTGCCTAGTTAGGTAGAGTGAAAAAACTAAGGAACTACTAAATTACATCCAGACCGTGAGATGTGAGACTATGCGTGATACGCTCGATAACTGATATAAAATTCAAATTGTGAATCTGACGGTGAGTAGTAGCACAGCAGAGTGTAATGAGAAGTGTTCATTGATCGAGTACTTTATCTCAAAACTATATATTAGTATTTGCTTTGAAAAGCACAAGAAAGTCAAATTCATCTAGTAGCAAGCTCATAATGGAGGTTAAAGTTATGGTAGACAATCATAGTTGATTTTATACAGCAAAACTAGCTTAGCCAACAATCACTACCTCCTATTCCATAATATACTTTATACCAAATCCAATGTGATATATAGATAAAACGTATGAAACTCTATACAACTTCGATCACAATATGAGCAGCTAAACTCTCATATCTCTAAGGAGATTACGTGATCAGATGTATATTTTATGCTTGTGCCTTGAAAAAACTCCCTAAGTGCATGTATTATATACATAGTGTAGCGCTATGTCTAATTGGTAATATCGTTTACCTTACCGCTCATTCGTACCTTTTGTCGTATACAATTTGGTGACACAGTGAGAATGTTTCAACCGTATATGTAAACTTGAGATCGATCATATCGAATGATCGAAACTCACGTATCGAATTCCATGGGCTGCATTATTTGGGTTAAGACGTTGAGGTTATTAGCGACTAACTAATTTAAACAATACTAAAGGACAACAGATATACATGAGAAGGATATTAGTAACTCTGTTTAATAGATACAAAACGACTGTACAGTCAATGCTACGTCATATCACCTCTGAGAGAATCAAGTCTGTGAGTGTGGCATAGCCGATTCATTCAGATGAAAGTCATAGAGAGTTCGGTAGACTGCCTACTTGATTGATGTCTACTCATGGCTGCATTATCGTATCTAAGATATATATGAAATAACTTGCACACTTACAATTGTCCTTGATATATACGTTGGTACATGTTCCCGAACAATACTTAAATAGGTATCGTAAATATGAATGCATTTACTTATATAACTTATTCTGAATGATGGATGGTGTAGATAATATGGACTTCGTTCATGGAGATTGTAATAAGGTCATTACGTAAATATAGTCGAACAGCAAGAGATGAGTGAGCGAGCGTAATATTTAAGAAATCCACAAAAACAGGTATTAATCTAATGAACCTGACGGCTACGTTGATAATTCCAGATACTGATAGAACTTACCGTAACACCTATATTGACCTTTTAATGTGAAGTTCTTAGCTTCTCCGTCATACTCTCAACTGAGTTATAATGAACAAACGATATGAATAAACTGTAATAAGAGACGGGCTCCATCATCCTCACTAAACTGGTAATACAAATCCATTGAAAAAAGGATTGTCATATTAGCTCTTTCACCCACTCAGGTTTAGTGTATTCAGTAGGCATCAAGCATGCAAGAAAGTGGAGCTTAGTAAAGTTCATCCATGGCTAATAATCAAGTCTTGATAGGATACTCAATACAATCCAATGAGCAAGAGTAAGCGGATTATATAAGGCGCATAATATTACGAGGTTATTATAGAGAATATGGGAATGCGTAATGGGCGTAGAAAATGAGATAATAAAAAAGAGTGTAATGAGGTTCACTGATTGGTTATAACTAAAATCAATATACGATGGCAAACACGATACTGTATTCGGAAGATGACTCGTTGTCCAGATGCTCACTTTGTATCAACGTCTTGCAATGCGATAAGCGTAGGGTAGCGGTGAAGCGTTAGTGTACGGGAGTACGTATCTAGAGACCCCATCAGTCTACTTACTACCCGCCTAGCCGAAAGGCATATCAAAATTCAGAAAAGATATACCTACTTCACTCGCGTCTATGAAATTCACTTGTCACACAAGAAAAACCAAGCGTGTTTCCTCTAAAGACAAGGTTACGCCTACGCAGGACTCTTAGTTAGGCATCTGCCTTCCAATGAGGAAGGAAGATCTCAGTTCAGTAGAACAAGTATTGAGACATCTTCCACTTGTCTGGTCACACACTCACTCAAGTGTGCGTGCTAAGTTGAGTGTCAGGCTAGTGTAGCCATCGGTAACTGAATCTGATACACAAACCGTGCTAGCTCGCTACCTCATGCTAATGATCTTAAACGGAACACATGAAATATGATACTCGTTTCGTGGTCTTATGATACACAACAGATAGGGCAGTAGCGTGACTCGATCTAGAGGAATATATGAGCTAGTACACAAATTTTGCCAGATCTGTTTATTGTGTATTATGTTATAAGGCTCAGATATATATATATATAACGGCTCCGCAACTCTTGTCTGTATGATGATATTTGACTGTAATAGAAAGCTTATTATATAGAGTATTCTCAAATAAATAAATAATCTCAACGAAAACAGCGCCATATACATCCTTTATCAAATTGACATATTCTATAGTAAATAGATAACGTATGAAACATTCTTTGAAAGATGGAGGTAAAGACTGAGGCTTATCGGTTAGCGAGATAGGTATTTAACCGATTAATAAAGATGCTCGACGAAATATCTCATTCATAATACCATTCAAGAGTTTCACTAAAGTAACATGAAGGGGTAATATAATTGACCCAAGGTATAATATATGAGTAATAAGTTAATCCTGGAATATGTCGATTAATATAGCCAAAGCTATCTCTACCATATATCCACTTATGGGGAAACTAGCTACAGTTATGTACCCACAAGATAATGATGAATATTACGTATAGCACGAGTTAACGTCAGGTCACTCTCTCGGGATATATATAATGAAGAAGCTGATTCTTAAGGGTTAGGACAAAATATCACGTAGCGGGAGATTAATATAACATATAAAGTTCAAAGATTACACATACAGGATTCACTTTAAATAAAACAGCCAAAGGTCCAACATATATGAGTTGCCTGTTGCTTCCTTATTTATACCAATCACAGCTTACCGAGGTTAAGGATAATAGATTAAAACTATTCCTCGAATGTTTCTATATAGTTACAGGACGTACAATGAGGTTGCTGTATACCCACGAGACTGTAGTCTCGATACAACGAGCCACGTATCACATACGGCCCGTAACTACAATTCCGATACGGAGCACATAATCTTAGGAAAACGTTGAGTCCTGACTAATAGGGTACCTATCGGTAGATACGTAAGCTGAATGGATGTTATGCGTTTGATCTCGACACAATGGCGCCATACTATGACATCATGCAGCCAGAGTATAACAGTGAACTTATTACAATAATTAGAAGCCTGCTATAGCCTCGCGTGTTGAGATCTATGATTCGAACTAGATCGTAGTATGTTCTTAAAAGAGCGCAATGATAATATTTCGCATCAGACGTTATTACTAATACAGAGTTGAATTAGCCTAAGTGGACATCACTGTAAATCATAGCTAATAATTAATTTACCGAATGGTAACTGGCCGAGAGTATTAATCATTAGATTACATAAATTTCTGTATTATCAAGGATATGGAGAAGATCTTCTAAAAGTAAATCCTTCAATGTGTACAATTAAGAGGATCTGGGGGTGCGTGTGAGAGGAAGTGAATTTATAAATTCACTGTGTTAATCGTGAACAAACGGATGACTTATCACCGAGATCTACGAACGCCGTAAGCTTCCAGATGAGACAATGACATGTGTAGCTAGCGTTTGAGCTCCATAATTAGATAGAGATGGATCAATGAGTTCCACTTCCAACATGAGTATATACGGACACAAGTAAGAGTGCTAGACGGATCACTCTGCCTCAGCACTGCCACATATAGGAGTAATGGTAATATATCATCCACTTAACGTAAAGTCGCAGATCCAGTATGCGCCATAGATAATGTACAAGGATGAGCGAGTGCACATTGATAAATATATGGCATGTATCTACTTAAATAATGGATCTAATAATCACTTGTTCACTGACGCCCACACTTCATAATTAGCGGCATATTCTGTCTCATATGTAGATCTTCGTCTCACTGACGATACACACAGGAGTTTCTTGATATCGCGGTTAATAGAATTTAACACTCTTACGATATAGTGATCTCCAAAACAGTCACTAAATAAAGAAGAAGACTGTTTCTAATCGTCCAATACGTGAACAACGGACGAATAGTACATTTCAGTCGTAGTGTCGTTGATGGCACTCGACCATACCAGTTATAAACGTATCATACAGGTCGTTTTCATATGCGAGTATATCTAACGTATAAATACCTGAATATTCAGTAGTACAACGACAATAGAATTAACTCCGTGTCCTTCTTATCTATCCTTCGCAGCTCGTCGTAATCCAATAGTAACAAAGGTATTAGGTTATCTGAGAGTCATTCATTTTCTAAAATTTCCGTTAATCAGTGCTATCTGTACACCTATGACCCATCAATCTTTAATTTACTTATTAGTCATTATCACGATCTTTTGTTCCACGTCTTTTTCAGAATATTCATACTGAATCATCCTACACATGCTAGTAACAAACGAGCAGATCTTATATATACAATCGAGTAGAATCACAGTGATAGATAATATTTTCTATGCACCATACAAAGTATTATAAAAAAACCTGAGTATAAGGTGACCTTCATTAGTCTACAGGATATATTAACCGCAGCACTGCTACTGCGAGAGTATGCCCCTGAGTTCTACGATATATCGAGGGAATCATGAAACCTTAAAACAGTACTAGCGCAACTACTGTGAGCCGAGATAATCGACGAGTGAAGTTATTCTTGGACAATACTCTAGAATATCTTAAATTTGTGCGATCACGAAACCCATAGTTATACTCTTAACAGATGTTGAATCTACTGCTGCACATCCAAAGTATCTGGCCTGTATATCAGTAAATAGGATTATAGTTATGGATTTGTTTTACTCGAGGATGTTCCTCGTCGTGTTTCTCACGAAAACACCCAGTACGCAGAACGGAAACGTGCACGAGGTTATAGAAATGAGCGGCCTGCGGCGGGGCGTCCATCTCAGCGCAGTACAGAGGGTGGTGTTTCACAGAACCGCACTGGAGCTGTAGCGGATTCGGACCTGACGGGTTGCCTCCAGAATCTGAAAATCCCTCTGACACACATAGGGCCTAAGCCCTAAATTATCTCTAATCAGACTATATTAGAAATAGTTACAACGGTGAGCGAGCACATAACAGAGCTGGCTATATGAGACTCAGGATAATAGAACAGACTAAGCCACCGGTTGGCCGTTACAGCGAGTAACGTATCTAGCTGAACGCACACCACGATTGCGCGCACTCTCTTCTTATACGGAAATGCGCTAAAGATCTAGTGAGACCGCATAGAGATATTATGAGTGTATGCCTAGAATCATAATACTAGGCATTGCCGATGGAAAAATTAGGGTTGCCCAAAAATAGGCCCAAGAATAAAGTAATGGACCACCAAAAGAAGAGAGTATTCTGGGACATGGTCAAGGTCCAAGAAAGTCTAAGCCTACAGGGTGCCAGGGTTTAACGTCTCGAGAATTCACGAGGTACGTAGAAAGTACACAACGGGGTGCAAATATGGTCTGCACTCTTTATAGCAGCATACCCCCCTTTTCCCCATGACAGTAGACATAGTATCTCGACCAAATCTGGCGAAGTATTTATCGAGGTACCGTATTTTACATAGAAAACATTTCTTTCAGTCTGAGTTGATTCCAGGCCTATTGTGTGAATTGGACGGATTATCATTGTATAAGTATGTTGCAAGAATACTGTCATTAATTTTCTTCAGCTTATTTGTTAGGTAAGGTCCAATTACCCTTCGTCTGTGTAGAGCTTTTTTAAATATACATATTTTAAGATGTTAAATATTAAAGATTACATCTTTATAAGTATTAATATATTAAAGCGTAACTCTCCAATGTTTGTTTACATATCCGTTATATATATCACAGCCCAGTAGGGCTATATATATATATATATATTATAGCAGGCAGTCGCATAATTAAATAGCTATTTACCTATATACTAAAAGTATATAAAAGTGCCTGAAAGAGCATAAAAGTACCTTATAAAATATAAAAAATTTTTATTATATCATGACCTAATGATCTTAATATATCATAAACATAGGTGCGAGTAAATTGCTAATATAACTCATGTTTAGCTGGACTAACTTATGTGAGAATAGGAACCCCTAAAGTGAGCTGACAATTTATAAGCAGAATAATAATAATAAGATATTAATTAAAATGTAGTTAAGTAATTAATATTATGTTTTTGCTATAGCAGTAATAAACGATTGGCAAAACTCAATCCTTTTTAATGTGTTTTTTCTATGTTCACGAAACAGTAATAAGTACATTACCTCTTTTCTGTAATAGGTAAAGGGTGTGAAGAAACCCATATTATTATCCTTTACCTGGAGATTCCATCAAGATAGATAGCTTTAGGCAGTGTAGTTCCTAAGAATGTCCATGGGACCTGTTTTTTGTCATCAATGTTATAGTTTCACAGACCATTTAATTAAATCATTTACAAAACGAATGCACTGAATATACAGGTGCGGATCAATGCTTAACTTATAAAAGTGTAAGCTCCGTTCCAGCGATACATACTAACACTTTTACACTGTATAATATAAGCAATTCGTGAGTTTCTAAATGAAGCGTAAAATGAGTCTTTATAATTGCTCATAAAAAATAGCTCTCATACATGTTATAATTATAACACTTTAAACGTATGTGATATACCCTATGCGATATAAATGAGTAATAAGAGATACTGAAATAAAAGGGTTATAAAACACCGACATGATTATGCTATTTAGCATATTTAAATGTGGATAATTGTGCTAGACGAGAAGTATGGAATACTAAAGAAGATGAATACCATAAATGTTACATGAAGAAAATCAAGTTCCATAACAAGATGTTATGTCTATATTTCGATACCCAAGAGCGATATAAGCTCAGCAACCTTTACATTATTTATTATGATATCGATTAAACTACTATAATACATAATAAGTCTGTGAATAGAGATAAGAGGGACGTCACTAAAAATACAGACTAACTGTTACCGTATACATTCTATGATTGATAGTAATGCTAGTTGAATGCTAAATGCCTGTTAGGGTTAATAGGATAGAACTAAAATCATAATTACTCAAATTCACCGATGTTAGAGACTATATACGGTACGGCTCGAATCAATAAATATTCAATATTTAAGATAATCTGGAATCAATAACAGTAAGAGTATATGAGAAGTGTACCTGTCGATCTGTTCTCAACTAATATTTCATATGTTGACTTGATAAAAAGCACAAGACAGTCAACATCATATACTAGTGATTGCATAGCTACACTTATAAATGGATGGTAAGTTTGACAATCAGTTTGTTTATAGCAAACGGAAAACTGCTTGCCAGACCTACCGTTCATTATTACTCATATCTTCCAACCCTGTGAGACGTGGAACCAGCTAGATACCTAAATAATTATAAGTTAACATATGACAGAGCTAATCATACACCATAAATATCCATTTATAAGGAACACTATTAATGTTAGCTCATTGTGCCTTGAAAAAACTCCCTAAGTGCATTGGGGTATTACAGGTGAGCTTTCTAAAGGTAATCTTTATACTCATTATACTCGCTTATTATCATTACCCTTGAGAATATATAATATACTATAGGTGAAAATAAATTCCGGCATAAGGAAACCTTATATGAGTACTAACATCACGTACAATGTCGACTGAGTTGAAAAAGGCTGATTTTTGAAATACGTTATAAGGTTTATTCAAACTTTATTTAATCAATATATAGAGGAGTACGAATATGAATGAATATGAAATATAATTATTATCTTTATATTGTTGATATTACAATGAAGATGTTAATATTCTACGCAATATTACCTATTTCGAGATAAATTCAGGCGGATCATTCACTTATAAGGTAATTACATTAATAAAAGTTCGACTGGCCTATATTGATTGTTCTACTACATTGCTGCAATATAATCGTTACATTATGATATATATAAAAATATGCACTTCATGCCCTGATATAAATACGTGGCCCATATAAGGATAACGTACTGATGATTTACATAAATAACTATTCGATTGAATGGTAGTGGAATTAGCTTACGTTCTATAGGTAAGTAATATCTATATAATATGGAGTTTCAATCTGATATCGAACATTGACAATGAGAATTGGTAGGACAGAGAGCGTAAAATATTAAAAATGCATAAAAACAGTGATAATCTAAGGACCTGACAGGCTTAACGTTGAAATATCAGGCTGATAAGTAACTACGTTAATAACAAAAATGTCATTAATGAGTTTTATATAAGTATACTTCTCAGTTTCTAATAATACTACAACGTTAAAGATGAACAAACGATAGAACTGAATAAGAGACCGGCTCACCTACATCATACTGGGAATACAACCTAATGAATAAAAATAATTGTATTGTCATCTTCCTAACGGTTGTGTATTTTCATGGGCAATCAAGCAAATTAGCAAAGAATGAAGGCTTAGTAATAGTCCTCAATGGCAAATGCTAAGTCATATTTGATAGGTTAATACAGCGTACAACCATGAGGCCAAGAAGCGGATTAGATAAGTGACGTACAAGTTTACGAGGTGACTTAAGAAATATGGTGAATGCTGAGATAATGGGCGGAAATGAGAAAAAATAAAGAGTATTATGAGTGAATCACGGTTGTATAAACAAACAACGATTTAAAACACGAATATTTATAATTATTAGAAGATACAGTGCATGATTACAAAATTGGTAATTGAACTTTGTCAAAATGCAGAAACTATAGTAGGTGATAAGCTATTGATAACGGGGAAGTACTAAGAGCACTATTTACGTATATCACTTATAACGCCCCTATCCGAGAAGGCGTTCATAATATATTAGATAAGTTTACGCTTTAAAACTGCAATTGTGACAATTTATCTCTTAAATTATATATATATAAAAACCCTTTCCAGCAGGGTACGCTTACGAATAACTCGATAGGTAGGGATACTTCCTTCCATAGAAAAGTTTACTCGAAGAAATGAATTCGCACTTATGTCGGTGGAGCTCTCGTATAGTTCGAGTATATATTTAACTCCTAAGAATCTGTAAACCCTACCCTACCCCTATCACTCCCACACTTTTCCCTTTTGTCCTCTTAGCTCGCCTATAGACTAATATCGGCTTAATAATTTTCTCTTGTAGAACATTGCAGTGCGTTCCGGCTATGAAGATAAATTGCTACACATATGATAGCCAGTGTATGTTTAAAGCGTTAAATACTGCAGTCCTGAGTGTGCGAATAGCATTGTAAATAGAAATAGCTATGAGATCAAAATAAATTCCACGTAAAATATAGGAAATTTTATACTCCTTTAACTAAATGACATATTCTAGGTAAAACGTTGAATACATTCTTGAGATAAAATGAATAGACTGAGGCTTCGGGGTTGCCATCATAGGTTATACCTGAATAAGAATTGCTAGACGAATTCCTTCAAATACCTTCAATAGATTATTCAATGAACATCGAAGGGGTAACTACTTGAAACCCATAGTTATATTATACTTAGTATATTAAGGTTTAAATGCGCGGTAGTGTAATGCGACATTTATAGTAGCAAGCCAACCACTAAGCCATCCTTTCCACATGATTCCACTCTAACTCGGGTATATAGAAACTCCTTCCTCGATCACTGTGAGCTGATACCATTGTACCATTGACACGCAACTCCCGAGGAGCGCATTTTATTTTGGTGTAGTGTGACAAGAAGTGTTCATCGGACCCAGGTCTGGGAATCTACTATAGAAAGTTATGAAGTCTCGCAACCTACACTAGTATAGAGGATGACGCAAACTCCACAATTGTGTGAAGTGGCGACGCACTAATTCATTTTAGACATAACTCACTGATACTTGTAACGACGTCTTTCACGACAAGAATAAAATGTCAGCTCAAATACACACGAATTCAGCGAGCACTCGTTCACAACACATGTTTGCTTGTATGACCGCCTCCTCCTAACTACAGTCTATTTCGCAGTGCCATGTGAGAGTACTTTTATAAAACTCGCCTCCCTCCTAGGTCAGGAAAGTGGTTACTTATGACTGTTCTTTAGAAGGCCGAACCATCTGTGAAATTTCACTAACCTCTCAAACTGGCCAACCGCAGACAAATAAAATTATTGCTGATAACGCGGAGCAAAATGTGCCTCCTGAGCCGCGGATAATATCTCTGCGAGCCGACCCGATACGTGACGCGCGTGGCCTATACCGCGCTAGGCGGACTAATTTTTTCTGGCACCTCCCGTGCCCAACACTCGCGTAACGCCTATGTTCTCAGACATGCATACACAGTGATATCAACGAAGAGTTTTTCTCTATATATACTCTAAAAGCAACCACGGAAACTGGAGCGTTATGCAACGTATTGAGATCAAAACACGATCACCGAACACATAATTAATTTCAAGTTGGCCAAAATACCGTAGACTCTGTTCGATATTTAAATGAGATACTATAAAATGACCTAGAGAAGATGGTTACGCAAGCACATACGACATTCGTGATGTGGTAATAGTCGTGATCTCAAACGATGTAATAGTAGTAACATCTTTCTAATTTCACCACTCAATTGATACAAGAGAGATATATCACATGCGGATAAGCTACAAATTCTGACTAGACTGATTTACAACTTGCGACACTAATGAGATGAACGCGAGAAGTTAGTGCTCGTTTTCTAATCTCCCCCCCTACCTACAATAGTACATATCCTCACCTAGAGTAGCAGATCTATCAGCATCGATTCTCAAACAGTATATAAATGAAAATACACTAAACGTGACGCGTGACAAGCCTAGAAGAGGATACTGATATATGAAAATGAGATACAGAATGCCACAAATAAGAAATAGCAGCATAATGATTCACTTTAAAATTAGAAAAATAGAGAAATGAAGAAAACCAAGAGTTAACCTCGCAAACTTAAATATATAAACACCAGAGATCTATGGTTCATATCTCAAGTACTACGCTACTGAATTATCACAGGTTGATATTTTTGAGTGGAAGGCATTAAATTATCAATTGTTAAAAATTTAATACAAATATAATTTCATTTAGTATATGATACAAATATTACATTCAAATATATGTATATTATTTTTGATAAGCTAGTATATTAGCATATATTATAACTGCTTATAAAAATTGTAAAACAATACAATTGAATCAATATTATTAATGATATTAATATTTGTTACAATTATTTTTTTTATACTATTAAAAATAAAAATAGTTTCAATCTTTAGTATATTCACTGTGCATCTCAATGTATCCGAATTATCTTACTCATAGTAACAGATTGCCTGATCCTTGTTATATTTCTTGACATGTGTTGTGTGTACGATTACCTTTTTTATTTATTGACATTTATTTAATATAATATGATGCCACCATTTTATTTTTAATTTATTTTTATTTGGGTTGATGTTTATTATTTTAAATGTAAACATGGCTGTAAAGTCATAGAATGTGTACAATGTATAAGTACATAAAGATAAAAAACCTGTAGGTGGTCCTCCATAGCGCAGTATGTATCTCACGTATTATTTGTATCTTCAGGTGGTGCTGTATCCTGATTTTATGATGAAGTCAGTATATAGCAAGAGCCTCTTCACTATCGTACAGAGTTCAGCTGATTACCAAGGATTGGTCTGAGGGTATTTTCTGTCTCGGAATAGACGTAATAGACGCGGTAGAACCCTCGAAGATTATGGATATCTTTGATTGACGATGCTCGAGATGTAGACATTCCGACCATCTTCAACTCCTATTACATGTTTTCGGGCTATTGAAGATTAAGCTCAATCAGCTTAGTTTTGTCCGGTATACGTGTCGTGCAGCGGATTTGCGAACACACCGGTCGCAGTGTCGAGAGCAGGTGATACAAGCGTTATATAATGCCGACTCCTCAGATCGCACCGTCTAGCGTCTCGGACTCCTGCGCGAATATATCCGCAGCCGAGTGGCTTTCGTCTCAACCTGCTGTGTAGTATCCTAGTGGCCAAAACCTATAGGGTAAAAATCATCAACTAAATGTAGATGGCTAAGCGCCCTTAGATCAACGATTCGATTCAACGTATAAATGACGCTTTTGTCAAGCTTATTAAAGAATTGTAACCCGACTCAAGACTCGAAAATACAAACTCATTAGTCGGTGCCGGTTTATCAGTCAGCAAATTGCGGCGTGTTGCGATAATCTGCAGGAACCCGCATTGTTGCACGCCGCACTTATCATTCTAGCGAAACACACCCGGTGAGCAACACTAATTCGATTCGAGGTGCTAGTGGCTCTATACACCATAAGAATATATCCCGTTGCCAAAGTAAAATCATTAAGAGGTTATTGCTATTAACGAGAGCCTGATTAGAGGTTGACCAAACACAAAGCTGATTTAGCGTCCCCAGATATATCATTGAGCTAGTAACACACTAACTAAAGCTCTCGAGAGGAGTGCGGATTCAAAGGTGTTCAAGGTCAATCTAACGGTATCACGAGAATGAGATGCATATAGTAAAAGGACGGCAACAGCAACATTGGTGCCTTTGCTGTTTTATTAGTGACGATCCATGTATGTGGAACTTCACTATAGTATTACTCCGCTACCGTGATGTTTCTAACCTTAAGATCAGCTTTCTTCATTAATTCCCAGACCTGAGCGTAACTCGTGCATATATCTTCAATCTTGGGAATACGCTGAGCTAGTTTCCCATAATGAATTGAGGGAGCACTTGGCTATATAACGCATTCCAGGATTACTTTCAATATTACCTGGGTTCCAAGTGTACCCTTCATGTCCTTGAAATCTTGAAGATTGAAGAATTCGTCGCAATCTTTTGTCGTAATACCAATCTGGCAACCCCGGAAGCTGCAAGTCTTCCATTTGCAAGAAGTTTCAAACGATATTTAAGAATAATGTTCATTTGATAGGAATAAAATTTCCATATTCGTGGGATTTTTGATCTCATAGCCTTCTTTAACAGCTAAATTCCAAACTCAGGACTGCAGTATTACGCCTTTTAACATCCGCTGCTATCATGTGTCTGACATTTTCCTTCATTAGCCGGACGCCACTTGCATGTTCTACAACAGAAAAATATTAGCGATTGTCTAGCGGGCAGCGGAGACAGGAGTGTACAATTCTTAGAGGTAATACCGAACATTACGAGAAACCGAAATAAGTGAATTCATTCTTTCGACGAACTTTCTATGAAGGAAGATCGCCGTAGCACACTAAACGTAGTTTCGTAAGCGTGATCTAGCAGAAAGGGTTTTGTTGTCTTCTAACTATGTGAACCCAAATAGCGACCCTTATCTTAACATATATCGTAAGTATGTGAAATTCTAATATATATAGGTTACTTACATATTGACGCTACTTCGGATATGATAGGCTATATATATTATATATATAGTATATATGAGTAGAGTAGATAGCAACTCGAATTAAGTGACTACTTGATACAGTTTCCGCCCCATAAATAAATTTTAGGTGATTTATCTACTTTTTTCAGTATGTAAAGTTATCTAATTTAACTCATAATTTAGATAACTGCATACGTCATCTTATTACCTAACTCTTACAGTTCGAAGTTTCATTCGTTTGTTACACTATAAGTATAGACATCACACTCTTTTTATCATTTTATTCGACTCCTATTATCGCATTACTCAATATTCTTTAATTTATAACCATTATTCGATTATACCTATGCGGCACTATACTATATTATAAATATACCTACTTAATATTTATGGTAACTAACTATTAATAGTAGTACCTAATTACATCAAGACTTTGATTATTGCACATTGAAGTACTTTCATTAAAGCTTATTCACTTGTAAAGTAGCTATACTATAGATGTATATATGCCCAGAAATACACAACTTCAGTCATGTAAAGTAGAGCTAAAGGACACATATCTTTTTATCATGTAGGATATTATATATGTATTACCAGTTGGGAGTGACCGTCTCCTTATATATATAATATTCTCAGTTTCTAATGTATTATTGTCACATATTAACGTTTGACTATATTGTGATTGAACACTGAGTGAAGCTATAATAGAAATCTATCATTAAAGTCAAAAGCTATATATAGGTACGTAGTTATTTCAGCTGGTAATTTCAAATACGTAGCACCTGATCATGTATCTTAGATACTATGTATTTATATTTATAATTTACGCTCTGACCATCCATTCCATTGCCATGTTATCGTATTCGATGATCCACCTTATATTTAAACTTTATAACTGGTAGTTTACTTTCACCTTTTAAAAATTGGTTAGATAAGTACGGGAAATGAATAAGTTGAGTAATATATAATATATATATGAATCATCAGTAATATACGCGTCCTTATATTATTGAGGTCCAACGTTAAATGATCAGGGTGAAATCTCATATAGCTTTATCATTTATATAGATATATATACAATGAAACAATTTTGACGCATAATAATTTAGGTAATATATATATAGAATATATATATATATATTACATATTATATAAGATAACATTATAGAAGTGATAAGCACAATAGTCAATCATTTTATGAATTATCACCTTATATAGGAAAGTATCTCACCTCTTAGTAAATATTTTCATCGAAGTAGTAATGTATACGTATTAAGGTATATAAATTATATCTAATATACCTATTCATATGTATATACACCAATATAAGACTAATAATATGAATACTATATTCATAATATCAATAATTAATATTATATAAAGTATTAATCTTTATTTAGTTAAAATTGTTTATATATATATAATAACATCAATACGTATTCTATATAATAAATCAGCCATTTATCACTGTCGGAACATTATAATTATCAGATATGTGAGTTATATATATATAATATGTACCATAAAATGATTTACATTATAGATACTCAGTGAAAATTTTTTCCACTTATATTAGCTTAATTTTATTCTTCACTAAAGTGGAGTATATAGAAAATATAGTAAGGATATAAGAATCACTTTAGATAACTCACCTGTAATCATACCCAAAGCATCTATAAGGTATTATTAATTTATTTTTCAAGACCACTAGCAATTTTTATAGTGAAAATATTAGTCAACTTAAAAGTGTAATAATATTGTAGTAGTCTGACATAGTTATAATTTGGTATATTACCATATCACGTTATATCTACATGAGTGAGTTGGAAACGTAATTTATATGAGTAAATAATGGACTATGATAGTAGTCTATACAAGCAGTTGTATTAGTAAACAAAATCTAGTTAGAATTGATCATATAATACTTTTACCCTAATTTATATTGAAGCTTAGCATAATAGTTATAGTTTAGGATTTCTATGTGAGCTTTTACATAGCTAATTACTGGATATATTAATAGTATTTAGAAAATAATCATATAACACAATTTACTATATATACAATACCAACATTCGTCATCACCTAGAATTCATATTTTGTAAATAATATTTCACAGTTACGAGCCGATACCGCAATGAGTATTCATATCATCAACTATATAATAGGTTGTATAGAATTGTTATTAGTTCTTCATGGCTTCTAAAGTACCATATAAATCGTAAGTACATTACATCATACTTAAGTAGTAGTGTATACTATTATGGTAACATGTCTGTTATTATGTGCGTATTCATCACCCCTATCCTATCTTCTACGACTTAATTTGTAAATTTATATAAATAGGAGTTCGTATATTACATTTAATAAAATGTTTAAAAGGTGGGCTTATACTATTGAGTCGATAAGGCATTCAAATCTGTTGAGAAACCATGAATTTCTTCATGTAAACACTGGTGGTTATCGCCTTCTATTCCATACTTTTAATTTAAAAATAATTCCACATTTTAAATTATTAATACAATCTATATATATAGTATTATAGTAGTAGGGGAGATCATTGTTATGCACGCCATGGCCAATAATAGACATTGATTTTCCCGACCTTTGATCTCTGATCATCGCTTATGACTCCGATAGCGCCTGACCATTAGACCCTTGACCCACGGTCGACCTTTTTTTGTGAGGCTTTTATGCAATTTAAGAATAGTTCCAACTCCATTTTTTTATTGGAGAACACTCTACAGAATTTTTGTGGTCTAACACGTTAGATTAAAGCTGGTGCGAACTCGCGTTATCGCACTTTGATTGGGCCACACACCCATTTAATATATGTTATGTAGCATAAAACCTCACCCTTGTTCTTGCATTACGCGTCTCTCTGTCGAAAGAGAAAAGGAGCTGCAGATCGCGAGAGTACGTGTGAACAACGTTAGACAATTAACCCTATTTTTATGGGATACGAAGAACACCACCGTCTACTTTCCTGGTACCAATGCTGTTCAATTGTAATCGTACACCGCCTCAAACCTAATCGTTGATGGATAATCCTATTGATAGTACGGTATTTGACTTTAGTGGGGTCTCTTTTTGCTGAGTGCGTCCTACTTAACCATATAGAATGTTCAGAGTCCGCGTACTATCCGCCAGTGTCGCGCAACCGGCGAGCTCGCGCGTATATTGTTATGCCTGCCCCCGTCGTTCGAGTCTCTTGCAAAAACAAAATATTTCCTACATTTAAGGTTGCCTGCCCTCTGAGCTTAAGGCGTGCCATATTCACGCAGTTTCCTCCAGCGCCTAGGCCGTTCTTGACCAATGGTACCTCGTGACCATTCAGAATTCGCATCTCGATCAACCAAACCAATATTTATATGTAGATCAAGCTCTGATAGCTCGGATGAAGAAATTAGTCGTGTATTTTAGGTAAGATTACTGTCAACCTGAGGTTTTATAGGTAACATGACACGGTATTCTGTGCCGCTTTAAGATAATCATATGTCATCACAGCGCAAACACTCGACCCTCTCCTAACTATTCGGTTTGAATTCCCATCGATTGGAGATCCTCTGTTATTTAGTTAATAGTTAGTCGTATACTCACTTACATTTCAAACATTTTATAACAAAATGTTCACAGCTGAACCGAAGGGCAAGTACAGTATCGCCGCTATTAACTCCTACACTGGTAGTCTGACTGACTTGAGTATCAGCCACATTACTCAGCTATAATTAACAATTCGTATCACCCCATTACATAATAGCACTCAGTCATCAGCACTAGTATCGAGTATTCGATAGTATAACACGAGCCATGGATATAATTATATTTCTAATAACGTCAAATATGAGACGGAATATCTCTATACATGCGAGGAAATCGAATATATGGAAAATTGCTCACACCCACACATCCACATTATCGCGTCTAGGAACAGACGAGAAAAAACAAGCTTACAGAAGATAGAGTAATATACTCACGAAATGATCACATAAAACTTCACTAGATAAAAAAAATCATACTACATGATAACGTATCACGACGTGATATATACACAAATAACTATTTACATATATTACTTTTCTTAAAGTGTTACATCAGATTTCCATTATAAAGCAACCTGATCTTGTGTCGATAACACATACTCTAACGGTGGTTTCGATAATCCGAGATATATACGGCGTAATATATCTGTCTCGTTATCTTAGCAATAATTCTGGAGAAAGAAAAAGTGATACAATCAATGCGTAGGTTCATTCATAAACCTCCTTACCTTCATCAATTAGTTGTTAGAATACACTTTTCTTAATGCTTAACAATGAAATTATTCTCCGATTGAAATAGGCCCGACTGCCTCGCTTACAGTACGCGCCACGCGTCACATTCCTATCAAGATCCAGGTACTCAGCGATCTTTCCTTGATAGTGCTGTTGATTGGCGTCTGTTTTCTCTGCGTAAAATTAGAAATGAATAATAATTCCTCATTAACATTTCACGAAGTAACAAATATTCAACCATATCTTTATATTATGCTTCGGTCATTTTCCAGATCATAGAGATATATCCTTCCACTTCACAGTATATAAAATAATTAGTTGTTAACCTTACGTCAGAATGCTTCTGCAAGTTGATATTTTTAGCTTCAGATCGAGGAACAGTGAGCAGGAAGTTCGTCACTGATGATTATGGATTATAGCATTCTTCTGTAGAGAGGTAATCAACCACACAGTTACTTTTAATTCATCACTATCATTTCGTGGAGGTGTCTATTCAAGCAAGCTATAAGCTTTGCTTGAGTGCTGAATGGTGAAAAAATACCTGAATACATTATTGTTAGTATATAAGTATAGAGTGGTCATGCGATTAAGTAACACGCGTCTATATCGACGAATATTGTACTATTGTATTGTCACCTTTCCGTGTTTTGCGCCCCAGCACCGTAGAGGATGCCTTTAGAAAGAGTACCCTCGTGAACTACTAATCTGTAACGTATTCTGATTGGAGGCCTTTACGACTGAGCACTCATAACAGTTATTTATGATCTTACGGTTGGTGGGCATCAGCACTACACGAAATCTAACGCCGCCTCGGATTTTCGAGCGGAGTTAATGCCATATATTCTCTGCTTTCTTAAGATTTAAAGCATAAGACTCGATACCGTCGCGTTGTACATTTCTTTATATCAGAGGAATGGAGAAACCAGATGACTATTTAGAGATTTGAAGACAAAACCAGCAAGTAGTCTACAACTGAGAAGACAATCTTAAAGCGAGACAACTTCATCCCCCTAGGGCCCTATCAGTATCGTCAGATACAGGATACTCTATTCTTAACAACTCCGTGATTCAGAATATATCGGCCGTTTTTGAGCGGGCTTAGTAGAGAACACACACCACATACAGTGCTGTGCCGTCTTCCTAACGCTGATTTATGCGCCACTCTAAGTAGGCCCATGAGTTGCTCTAAACCTTACTTCCTTGCAATACGCGTATCTGAACTTTCGAGGATTTATAAGCCTTCTCTTTAATAAATTACTACGCCTCGCAACGCATAGTTGCGATTACAATCACCTAACATTATACACATTGTTATTACACATGTAATGAAGTATTATAAATATATTATTATTAAAAAGCAATCTGTCAACATATAGTTAACGCTATGTAATCTATTAATAACTGCATAAAGTGAAACTCCACTGCTAGTGCGTATATCAACTTTATACAGATACGCTTGAGGTATAAGTGAAAATAAGTTCATTTTTCTTACCTATACCACGTTACTAAAACTAGCGCTGCTTGCAGCATTGATTCTTCATCATACACTCCGTAAGATCAGTACTATCTATACGTAATTACTCAAACTCTACGACCAGGCTTCCGCCTGATAAACAGCATCAGCGTACGTAGGTATCATCTCTCTCTTCTTGGCTTACTGCCCTGAACACCGCTACCTCCTGTTAAAATCATCCCATAATGAAATTAGAGCAGCATTGCTATATATAGCATTCCATAATTAACTTACAATAATGACCTGTGATCAATTGTATTTACCCCTATTCAGATGACCTTGAAATTCTTGAATGATATATATTTGATAAGGAATTTAAAGGCCTTCCGATATACTATATAGGTTAAAATTGTTGTATACCCTTTGCATCCGTGTAGAAAATTATTCAAAGGTCATTAAATTCCATTTCAAAGAATATGTATTTCAAGTATACTATTTTATATACTCGTATATTATATATATAGATAATAATAATATAAATTATTCCATATTTCGTGGATTTGATTTAGCATACTAACGTTTCTTTACAGCTATAATTTCCAACTCAGTCATAGCTATATAGTAAATACGCCTATATGTTTAAACATAACCGCTGGCTATATCATTTGTGTCTGCCATTTTCCTATTTCATTAGCCGAGGGACTGCACTGATGTTCTACAAAGAGATAAATATTAGATATATACCTAATTATATACAAACTACTAAATCTAACCTTGAGATAATATAAGGAGTTTAACTATATTAATAATTCATATTAATATTTAATAATTTAATTATCTGGAAACGTCTACATTATGTCTGCGAAAGCAGACCGGTAAATAAGTGTATCATGTTCTTTCCATTTCTTCAGTACCAATACTTCTACCTATCGACTGCAAGCTTCTTCACTCTACCTAGGAGGTGTCTCGTAGGCACAGTACCTGTCTCCGAGAATAAATGTCCACTGATTCTAACTTGAGCACATTACAACGGAAGTACCACGAGGGTATATGATATCCTATTCTCCATCTCCAGCTGAAATACGTCAATTGATTAACGCCTCTCGCGTTTTGGAATATTTCATGCAAGTGGCTTTCCTCTGTACAAATCTTGGTCCACCAGTGAGTGAGAAGCGGAAACACTTGACATGATCAAGCAAATGCACCCATACGTATATATATACATAATAATACGCTTCAACTATATATATTATATATACTATACTCATAGTTATTCGCATTTTGCAAAGTTCTTATTAATTTACAAATTACTAATGTTTTTTCAGCTTAGCTTCTCCGTTCGTGTTTCATCGTTGTTGTTACACAGTATGACCTTCACTACTCTATTTTAATTCATTTTCGCACCTAAGTCGCTTCCCTATATTTATCTAATAAAAAACCTTTCAGTTAAACACTTGCGTACCTATAAATCCGCTTCTTTGACCTCTATAATGCTGACTTATGTACTATGTACCTACAGATCTTGAATATTTGCCAGAGACTTCTATAAGCCTTTCTTGCAATGCTATGATGAGCCTTCATTGAAAAATAAATTACACATACCGTGGAGAGCAAGACAATCTATTTTTCATGGTTGTTTACCATTGAGAGGAGTATGAGTAGCCGTTATCTCTTATTCATTATCTCATTCGTTTGTATCATTTATAATAACGTTATGAGTTGATCTGGGAAGCTTATATATTAAACGATTTCGATCACTGTAATTAGAAGTCATAATAAGATGGTAACCCGTAAGTCTCAGCTGTGAATTTAAACGTAGCCCGTCAGGTTCTATAGAGATACCTGATATTTTTGATTCCTACACTTAAACATGTACGTGCTCTGCCTCCCATCACCTTGGATGCATGTTGACACTTCGCGTGATGACACATATACCTTGACGGCAAGGTTAAACGATTACAGTTTAAGACAATCTCCGGGTAATTTGAAACGAGGTGAAGCCACATATATGGTCACAACCCCCATCGTACTACGAGAAGTAAGTATTACTTATCTCGATCAGAAAGGCTGATACTCATAACCAAACGCTTCTAAAACGTAGTTTATTACTAATGCTATTTGGACAGCGCCCCAAATGGCTGATATATCACATATCGTATAACCGTATAAGTGCGAATATAATAAACCTAAGATTATCTAATTGCCGTAGTTAAATAGTAATTAAATATTCTATATTAAACAATGTAAAGGACAGTACAGAATTCTTATTATGAATCTTTTAATGATTAAGATCGCCCACTGAATTTCTCGTAATGAGAATATATTGACGTAGAAATTAATATAACATTACTTATTTGATACACAATAATAAAATACATTTCCTTTCAATGAAATATCGTTAATAATCCTTATATTGTTTGAAAAATTGATTTGTAATTACCAACGTTCAAAAAATCTAGCACTTTTCACTTGTTTAACGGAATACATATATTCGATGAGTGTCTCAAAGTAGTTAGCCATTAGCCGGAATTTTTTCCCTTTGTAATTTATATATATTAATCTCAAAGAAAGGAGTAAGATAAAGCTAATATATGGTAAGAAAGAATCCTTAGAAAGCTCACCGGAATACCCCATGCACTTAGGTGAGTTTTTTCAAGCACAAGCATAATAAACATTTATAATATGTCCTATAAAATGTATATATAGTGTATTATAGCTGTTCAATTATTTATAAACAAATGATAATGGTTTCCACAGTTATATCAGCAGCGCGTTTGGTTGATATAAGATATGGACTTTTTAAGGACAGGATATAACGTGCTGGCATAATCACGGTTATGTCTCTATGAGTACAACTGAAAAAACTTTGGCTATTATATGGCTTGACTTCTACTCTTTTACCTCCATATGTATTAATGAAGAAGCTTGAATTTAAATCTGATTCCATACAAAGCTTGCTCGCAAATCTGAAATAAATATCGTATTTAGTAGTGTAGAGTGGATATCCGAGGCTAGTCGACGAAAGACACTATCCTCATTTAACGAGCATCTTCCTTGCTAAGATGTCAGATTTTTACAAGTATTATACTTGTTATATATACAGTCTATGAGAAAGGCACGAGCTTACGCACCGCTAATCGCACACTGTGGTCATGAGAACTAATATACGTGTCCTTCTTCATACTGATAGGCGTGAACATTATCTTACTACTTAGAATTGCCTTCTAATATACTCGAGGGGGTAGAAAAATGTAGCGTAAATTCTGTGTTTGTGGCGTCCCCCTTCCTCTTCACGATACGTAACTATTTATAGACTAGATAGAGTTTCTAGAATCATACAGTTTTATCATCAATAAAAATTGTTAAAGTGTACTAGACGACCTTGCGCGAAAAATGACACACCACTGTGCAGTCTAGCTGCGAGAATCTTCCTCTATATATGCGTTTCAATGGGTATAAATATACAAACCTTTCGTGGTTACGCCTTCTATTCCATACTTCTCGTCGCATACTCCACATTTAATATGCATGCAATCCTATTGATTTTGTGTATTTATTTTCATATCCCATTACGCGCATACTATACTTCGCAAACCCCTATTGTATCTTATCAAAGCCCTACATCTCGATACACACTCCATAGAGTTCTTCACACACTCCTTTATCATAGGTGA
>JABUQX010016840.1:15000-26342 GCA_015478945.1 Trachelipus rathkii | reverse complement strand
TACTGTCACCTTAGCATCTAGTAGTTTGTGAATTACTATATATTATACTATGCTATATTACGTTAGTGATATAGTACCTACTCACCGTACACTAGTTCTATTACTCACCTATTACGTCAGTTATCCATATCCAGTCACCCTACCTATATATATAACTACTCACTACAATACTGCTAGTATATACCCTATTTATTATATACGGGTATATATCACTAACATATAACCTATCATACCTGTATAATATATGGTATATATATCTTCATCGTATATATAGCTTAGTTATACGGGCTAATAGGTGGGTTACTACTCGCACTTCCTATTATATATAATACGTAGTACCCCTATACATCATATAATATATATATATATAATTATTATGTGTTATGTATATTTCATGTCAAAATTTTTGTGTGTCACCTTTATCTCGTCTACCTGTTTTTACCCTGCCTGACGCTATACCTCCTTGACACATCCTGGACCTCACTTCTGCCTTTGTACCTGACTGACCATGTGGACCTTGACGCCCTGTAACCTTTTTGTACCTTGAACCTTTTTTTGAACCTGTTGAACCTTTGTTTGACCTTGACCTTTTTTTGACCTTGGACCTTTGTTGACTTTGACTTTTTGCTCTTCTGACCTTTGTTTGGGCAACTCCTAATTTTTTGGCACACCTATTTATTTGGCAGCCCTTAATTTTTTGGCAAACCCTAATTTTTTTGGCCACCCTAAATTTTTCGTGCAACCCTAAATGTTTTGCAACCCTTCGAAGTAAGGTTGCAGCCAAACGGTATGTCGGTATAAGCAACCGTTGTACGTTTGCCCACCCTATTTTTACGCCCCCTAATTTTTTCGATCATGGGTCAATTTTTTGCCCACGGTAATTTTTGATCTTCATTTAGGGCTTAGCCCTATTTTGATGTCTTAACCTTTTTGTTCTTTCCCCCGTTTGCTCCAAAGGCTTTGACAGATACCATGGGGTCAATTTTGACCACGTTAATTTTTGTCCTTCTGGGTCAATTTGTGACCCACGGGAATTTTTTGTCCTTCCTTTAGGGCTTAGCCCTTTTTGATGTCCTTAAACCTTGTTTGACCAATGAATTAGGCCTTGCCTTGACAAGATACCATGGGTTCATTTGTGGCCCACGCCAATTTTTGCCCACTCGTGGACCACCCGTCAATATTTCGGTCCTAACTTGAACGTATGTATGGAACTATCCTAACTTGAACACAACACACACACACAACACACACACACACACACACAAACACACACACACCACACACACAACACACACCACACACACACACACACACACACCGATACACACACACATCACACACACTTACACACATTCACCTATGACAACTTATACACACATTCACTATGACAATTACATTTACCCATAGACACTTACATTAACACTTATACACAGCTGCCAACGCCCTTTTGGTCGTCCATGGGTAATTTTGACCCACGGGGAAAATTTTTTGTCCTTCTTTAGGGACTTAAGCCTTTTTTGATTGTTCTTAACCTTGTTTGGACGCGAATGGATATTTCGGACTTGACCGCTTGCATATACAATGGGTCCAATTTTGACCCACGCTAACCTTGATGGCTTTGATGGTTCCCAATCACCGTAAGAAGTACCTAGTGATGTTCTTTTAGTGTTCTATGAGTATTCTATGAGTGCCAGGGTGAGTGCCAGGTGAGTGCCAATGAGTCCATGAGTGCCAAAGTGAGTGCCAATGAGTCCCAAGTGAGTGCCACATAGTGGCCAGTGAGTGCCACATAGTGCCAACTGAGTGCCACTTTTTTCAGGCCTTTTCTAGCCTCCTGAGCCCCGAATGCCCTTAATATGGGTGTCTACCCTAGGTAATAAGGTATGAGGAGAATCAATTGGTGTATATTACAATCTGCTAGAATGTTTCCCTAACTAATGAGTTAGTATTTTTATACACATTATAAGCACTACACTCGCCTAGAACACTTACACTAGCCCAATATACACTTACGCGCGCGAGCACGCAACAGGTACACCTACACTTACACTCACACACACTCAAAGCTCAATTTTGTTGCCTCATGTTTGATGACTCATCCTTTGATGAAGTCATCTTTGATACCACCTATATAATGATGATTCATCTTTGATGACTCATCTTTTGTCTACCTCTAGATCAAAATAAGCTGCCCACTGGCCGCAGCAAGCCCCCGTCCCCGCCAAAGGATGGGAAGGCCCCCGCACCCGCAGGTTGCGACCCGCCGCGCGAATGGAAAAATATATATACTATAAGTCATTCATTTTTATTCATACTTAAACATTTTTAATTAAAAGACATTTCGCGAATCTAAACTGTAACTCATTAAAGACCTATTATTTAACACATATATTTTATTAACATTATTTATACTTAATACTTTTACTTAATACTTTTTTATTTTAAAAAAATTTTTAAAAAAATTGTATGTAAGAAGAAAGAAGCCCAGAGTGCCTGATATATAAACATTTTAATTTACTACAACTGTACGAAATTTTATTAAGAACATTAACATTACATACCTTAAAGCAGTAATCAGTAAATCAATAGAGGTTGTTACCTAACACCAAGGGGGAATTAGTATGCTTTTGTTTTAACTGCTTTTACATGCTTTATACTCATGTTTTTACTGCTTTAACTCATCGTTTTCTGCTTTTATACTTATAATGTTTTTTACTGCTTTAACTCACAATATTCATTAACATTACATACCTTAAAGCAGTAAATCAGTAAATCAAATAGAGGTGTTACCTAACACCAAAGGGGGATTATATGCTTTTGTTTTAATGCTTTACTCTTTAAACTCATGTTTTACTGCTTTAACTCATGTTATACTGCTTTAACTCATAATGTTTTTACTGCTTTAATAACTCACATATTCATTAACATTTACATCCTTAAAGCAGTAAAATCAGTAAATCAATAGAGGTGTTACCAACACCAGGGGGAGATTAGCTATGCTTTTTGTTTACTGTTTACTGCTTAACCTCATGTTTTACTGCTTTAACTCATGTTTTTACTGCTTTACTTTCTGCTTAACTGCTTTAACTTTCTGCTTACTGTTTTAACTTTCTGCTTTACTGAGCTGCTTTAACTGCATTATATTTTATTAACATTATGTTTTTTAATTTTGTTTTATACTTTTAATTTATGTTTTATTAATTATTTTTTTATTTATTTTTATTATTATTTTTATTATTTTTAAATTTTATTATTTTTATTATTTTAATTAATACTTGTGTTATTTACTTCAAAGACCTCTAACTAAACATACACATAGACACACATACTCGTACAATCACACACACACACACACACACAGCTTACATTATACACCACATTCACTAGACACTTATACAACACTTCCTAAATGACACTTACATTTACCCATAGACACTTTACATTTAAACACATAATCATACGGTCACACACATACTTACAATCACACACACACACACACATTATTAATTAAAACACACATCACTATGACACTTTACATTTATCCATAGACACTTACATTTAACCATACTTACAAACACAGATTTACTTACACTCACCAGGATTTACTTACCACTAGCACGACAGAATTTACTTACACAACCAAAGCAGATTTACCTTACACTCGCAACACAGATTTACACACACACAACACAACTACACACACAGCACACACACCCACGCAACACTCACTTAACACATATAACGTATAATTTATTAAAACATTTCATGTTTTAATTAAACACGTACATTTATATTACTCATTAAATTATAACTAAAAATTATTTCAAAGTTTCTTAAACTTCTATAATAAATCAAGCATTAATTACTTTTGAACAAAGAATTTATTACTTAAACTGATAATAATAATAATTAAACAATTAAATAAACTTTAAAATCTGAAAATAACTTTTCAAAAAATATATGAAAATTTTATAAAACATATAGTTCAAGTACTTTAAAAGTAATAAAATCAGTAAATCAAGTAAGGCCAACCCCTAGCACCCCTCTAATCAAGCTATGCCATTCGTTTTTGTTCTTAATTGACTACTGCTTTACCATGCATCTTTAGGCCATGTATAAGTATTAAATAACAAAATAAGTTCTTCTCTGCTAACCTAACATGTATTTTTTAAAATCCATTTCTAAGTTTTTATTTTAAAATAACATTATTCACTTACATTTATATTAATCACTCCAATGTTAACTAAAATATTTCAAAGTTTTTTTAAATAATTCGGGTTTTCTTTATTATTATTATTATTATTATCTATGTACATTGACAAACCATCACGAGAAAACACAACAACCCGCACTCCTACAGTACGAAACTGACCTCTCTCTGTAAAAAGTGTTGAAATAACTACTTTAGGTCTAAATTTAGAATAATCCTTTTTGTAACCCCGGGCGTTTAGGCCTAATTCAGGTCAAAATATATTTCAAAATGACTGAGCTTTTTCTGTAAAATGTGGTGGAATAACTACGTTAGGCCTAAATTTAGGCTAATCCTTTGATAAGCCTTTTTGTAGACGGCTAATTTATTTCTAATAACGCAGGTCAAAAAAGGTAATTAGCGTATAGACAAGAAATCAGTTGTTATTATTAATTTTTATAAATTATATTTCAAAATGAAACATGCGGAGCGGAGAAAGAATCCTTTTAAGCTAGGTAAAAAGGAACTGTTTTTCCTTACTTGTGGATTGGTCCGGGGTAATCCTTATCCTCTATATGACCTCGTATGTGATGGGTCGAGAATTATTTTAATCGTCTTTTGAAAATTAACGTTGTTCTTTAAACTTGTATTTGAAGCTAGGTGTGTGTTTTTATTAATCTTTTAGACCAACTCATTTTAAAATCCATAGTCAATTTTAGCTGTTAAGCGTGCACAAGTTATCTGATTGTATTAAAAGTGTTTTAATTTTACTAAGTGTATATCATAATTATAATAATTACTTACATTGAGGAAATAATTATTAATTTCAGCTAGAAATAAGATAAAAAATGTATTCACTAGTTCATAAGCTAAACCACCAGGGCTCAGCATGAGGCCCACCCGCAAGGCAGCCAACCCCACACCCGCTGTGCGTCCCGCCGCGTCCCCGCACGCCGCGGTGCGCAAGTCGCAGGCGACATCGTTGGTGTTCACAGTCCTGCGCGAGCGGCGCTCAGGCGCAAATATTTTCCGCGCGAAATGAAATTATATAATAATATTTTATATATATTATATATATATATATATATATATATATATATATATTTTTTTTTATATTATATTATTTTATATATATATATTATATATATATATATAATATATATATATATAGTATATATATATTATATATATTATATATATATATTATTATATAATATATATTGTGTGTGTGCGGGTGAGTGTAAGTGTCTATGGGTGAACGTAAGTGTCTATGTGTATGTGCGTATGTGTGAATAAGAGTGTCGTAGGGTATGTGTGTATAAGTGTAAGTGTAGTGTCTATGGTAAGTGTAAACGTGCTTATAAGCTTGAAATCATCAATATAAAGGTGGTATCAAGATGACGCCATCAAAAAGATGAGTCATCAAAAGATGAACCACTAAAGCTGAGGTACCAAAAGCTAAGTTATTAAAGTTGAGGCATCAAAGTTGAGCATCAAAAGCTGAGGTATCAAAGTTTAGGCATCAAAAAAGCTGGAGGCATCAAAGTTGAGCATCAAAACTGAGACATCAAATTGAGGCATCAAAGCTGAGCCATCAAAGTTGAGGATCAAAATATCAAGTGGGTGGGTGCGTATGTGTAAGTGTTGTATGTTGTGTGTGTGTGTGTGTGGTGTGGTTGTGTGTGTGTGTGAGAGTGTGCATGTTGTGTTCTAAAATATATAACAATAGGCATGAGTAAATAACACGTAAGTATAATAATAAACTAAAATAAAATGTTTTAAAAAATTATACGTTATATGTGTGTTAGGTGTGTGTGTTGTGGTGTGTGTGTGTGTAATGTGTGCGTGTGTGTTTGTGTATGTGTGTTCTAAATATTAACAATAGGCATGAAGTAAAATAACACTAAGTTATAAAATAAAATAAAAATAAAATGTTTTAATAAAATTATACGTTATATGTGTTAAGTGACTGTGCGTGTGTGTGTGTGTGTGTTGTGTGTTGTGTGTATGTGTGCGTGTGTGTGTATGTTTGTTCTAAATAATAATTCGCGCGGGAATATTGCGCTGCGGGCGCACCGCGCGACGGGCGGGAACGCGGTAATAATATTGCGCCTGCGAGGCGCACCGCGGCGGCGGGGACGGCGGCAGGAACGCACCTGCGGGTGCGGGGGTTGGTCTGCGCTTTGCGGGTGCGGCTCATGCTGAGCCCTGGTGGTAGCTTATGAACTAGTGAAATTAATAATTATTATTTCTAGTGAAATCAATAATTATTCCTCAATGTAAGTATTTATTATAAATATGATATACAGTTAGTTAGTAATAATAAAACACTTTTAATACAAATCAGATAAACTTGTGCACCGCTTAACAGCTAAAATGACTATGATTTAAATGAGTTTGGGTCTAAAAGATAATAAATACACACACCTTGCTCAAATACAGTTTGAAAGAACAAAGTTAATTTTCAAAAGACGATAAAAAAATTCTCGACCAATCACATACGAGGTCATATAGAGATAAAGATTACCCCGACCAATCACAAGTAAGGAAAACTTTTCCTTTTTACCTGCTTAAAGGATCTTTCCAATCCAGCATGGTTTTCAGTTGAAAATATATTTATAAAAATAATAATAACAATGATTCTGGTCTATACTGGAATTACCTTGACCTGGTATTAGGAATAAATTAGCCCGTCTACAAAAAAGGCTTATGCCTAATTTAGGCCTAAATTTAGGCCCTAACGTAGTTATTGCACCACATTTTACAGAAAAAAAGGTCAGTTTGAAATATATTTGACCTGGAATTAGGGCCTAAATCGCCTCGGGTACAAAAGGATTATCCTAAATTTTAGACCTAAGTTAGTTATTTCAACACATTTTACAGAGAGAGGTCAGTTTCGTATCTGGAAGGAGTGCGGGTTGTTGTGTTTTCTCGTGTGATTGATCAATGTACATAGATAAAAATAATAATAATAATAAAGAAAACCCAAATTATTTAAAAAAACAAATATTTTTAGTTAAAATCGAGTGAATAATATAAATGTTAGTGATTGTTAATTGTTAATTTTGTTAATAATTGTCTAGAATGATTTTAAATAAAATACATGTTATGTTAGCAGAGAAAGAACTTATTTTGTTATGTTTATACTTATTAAATGGCTAAAGATGATGTAAAGCAGTAAGTCAATAGAACAAAACGTGGCAAAGCTTGATGTAGAGGGTGCTAGGGGCTGGCCTTACATGAATTACTGATTTTATTGCTTTAAGGTACGTAAAAATATATGTTTTTTAAAATTAAAATTTCATAAAATTTTTAGTAAAGTTATTTTAAACTTGATAGTTATAAAATTATAAACAAAAAGTATTAACAGTTAATAATAATTCTTTGTTCAAAGATAAGATTGATTTATTATAGAGTTTTAAGAAAACTTTGAAATAATTTTAGTTATATTTGAATGAGTATTATATACGGGTTTAATTAAAACATAAAATGTGTTTAAAATAGAATTATACGTCATATGTGTAAGTGAGTGTGCGTGTGTGTGTTGTGTGTGTGTGTGTGTGTGTGTGTAAATCTGGTGTGCGAGTGTAGTAAATTCTGTGTGTGTAAGTCAAATCTGTGTGCTGGGTGAAGTGTAGCAGTAAATGCTTGGTGGTGAGTGGTGAATGTAAAATATCGTGGTGTGAGGTAAGTGTACAATTGGTAAAGTGTCTATGGATAAATGTAAGTGATCATAGTGAATGTGTGTATAAGATTAATCGATTAGTGAATCGATTGTTGTAGATAAAGCGTTTGTAAAGTGGTGTGTGTGACCGCATGTGTATAAGTGTAATGTAAGTGTCCTATGGGTAAATGTAAGTGTCATAGTGAATGTGTGTATACGTGTAAGTGTGTGTGTGTGTATAAGTGTCAAGTGTGTGTGTGTGGTGTGTGGTGTGTGGTAATGTGTGTTCTAAATAATAATACAATAGGCATGAAGTAAAAACACTAAGTATTATATAAAAATAATAAAAATAAAATAATAAAAATAATAAAAATAATAATAAAAATAAATAAAAATAATAATAAAAATAAATAAAAAGTATTAAAACAAATAAAAAAACATAAAATGTTATAAATATATGAGTTAACAGTAAAAGCAGAAAGTTAAAACAGTAAAGCAGAAAGTAAAAGCAGTAAAGCAGAAAGTTAAAGCAGTAAAACATGAGTTAAAGCAGTATAACATGAGTTAAAGCAGTAAAGCAGTAAAACAAAAGCATACTAATCCCCCCTAGGTGTTAGGTAACACCTCTAATTGATTTACTGATTTACTGCTTTAAGGTATGTAATGTTAATGAAATATTTGAGTTAACAAGCAGTAAAACATATGAAGTTAAAGCAGTTAAAAACATGAGTAACAGCAGTAAAACATGAGTTAAAGCAGTAAAGCAGTAAAACAAAAGCAATACTAATCCCCCCTTGGTGCTAGGTAACACCTCTATTGATTTACTGATTTACTGCTTTAAGGTATGTAATGTTAATAATATGTGAGTTAAAGCCAGTAAAACATAATTAATTTAAAGCAGTAAAAAAACATGAGTTAAAGCAGTAAAACAATGAGTTAAAGCAGTAAAGCAAGTAAAACAAAAGCATACTAAACCCCCCTTGGTGTTAGGTAACACCTCTATTGATTTACTGATTTACTGCTTTAAAGGTATGTAATGTTAATGTTTTTAATAAAATTTCGTAAAGTTTGTAGTAAAAATAAAATGTTTATATATGAACAGGCACTCTGGTTTTTTTTCTTCTTACATACAATTTTTTAAAATTTAATAAAATAAAGTATTAAGTAAAAGTATTAAGTAAAAATAATGTTAATAAATATATGTGTTAAATAAATAGATCTGTAATGAGTTACAGTTTTAGATTCGCGAAAATGTTTTTTAATAAAAAATGTTGTAAGTATGAAATAAAAATGATGCACTTATAGTATTAGGTATTTTTGTCATTCGCGGGCGGGTCGCACCCTGCGGTGCGGGGCCTCATACCTTTGCGGGAGGGGGCTTGCTGCGGCCTGGTGGGCAGCTTATGATCTAGGGTAAACAAAAGATGAGTCATCAAAAGATGAATCATCATATAGGTGGTATCAAAGATGACTTTCATCAAGATGATTCATCAAAAGATGAGGCACAAAATTGAGCTTTCGAGTGTGAGATGTAAGTGTAAGTGTACTGTGCGTGTGAGTGTAAGTGTATATGGGGTAGTGTAAGTGTCTATGGCGAGTGTAAGTGCTTAATAAGTGTTATAAAAAAACTAACTCATAGTAGGAAACATTCTAGCAGATTGTAATAACACCAATCGATTCCCTCATACCTTATTACCTCGGGGAGGAACACCCAATATTGGGCTATCTAGGCTCAGGGAGGCTAATAAACAAGGCTTGAAAAAATGTGGCACCAGTTGGCACTATGTGGCATAGTTTGGCACTATGTGGCACTCACTTGCACTCACTGGTACTCATTTGGCACTCATTGGCACTCATTGGCACTCACTTGGCACTCACCTGGCACTCACCTGGCAATCCTAGAATACTCATAGAACACTAATAGAACATCACTAGATACTTCTTACGGTGATTGGGAACCATCACAGCCAGAAAGCAATCGACTGACAAAATTGGCTACATGGTATTACTGGCAAAGGTATCCGAATATCAAATACTCAACCAAGGGTTAATAGCCAATCAAAAAAGGGCTAAGCCCCTAAAGGAAAGACAAAAAATTACCGGGGCAAAAATTGGACCCATGGACGACCAAAGGGTGTGGCAGTGTGTAATGTAAATGTAAGTGTTTATGGGTAAATGTAAGTGTCATAGTTAATGTGTGTATACGTGCTCATAGTGATGTGTGTATAGTGTGTGTGTGAGGAATGTGTTGTGTGTGTGTGTGTGTGCGTGTGTGTGTGTGTGTGTGTGTGTGTGTGTGTGTGTGTGTGTGTGTGTGTGTGTGTGTGTGTGTGGTGTGTGTGTGTGTGTGTGTGAGCGTGTGTTAGGATAGATCCATACATGCGTTCAAGTTAGGAACGAAATATGTGACGGGTGGTCCACGAGTGGGCAAAAAAATTGGCGTGGGCCAAAATGACCCATGGGTATCTGGCAAGGTCAAGGCCTAAATAATATGGTCAAACAAGGTTAAGAGACATAAAAAGGGGCTAAGCCTCTAAAGGAAGGACAAAAAATTACGGTGGGTCAAAATTAGACCAAAGGGTAGCCAAAAATTAACGTGGGTCAAAAATTGCGCCGATGGTAATCTGTCCCAAGCTTTGAGCAAAGGGGAAAGAAACAAAAAAAGGTTAAGACATCAAAATAGGGGCTAAGCCCCTAAATGAAGATCAAAAAAATTACCGTGGCAAAAATTGACCCATGATCGAAAAAATTAGGGGGGCCCGTAAAATAGGGGCAATACGTATACAACGGTTGCTTACGCACCCGTTTGGCGCAACACCTTCTTCGAAGGTGCAAAAATTAGGGTTTGCCGAAAAAATTAGGTGGGGCCAAAAGAAATTAGGGTGCAAAATTAAGGGCTGCTGGCCAAAAAATTTTTAGGGTTGCCAAAATTAGGGTTGCCAAAAAAGGTCAAGGTCAAAAAAGGTCAAGGTAAAAAAAGATCAAGCAAAAAAGGGTCAAGTTCAAAAAAGGTGCAAGGTCAGTCAAGGCCCAAGAGGTCCAGGATGGTCAAGGTCAAGGTCGGTATAAGGTCAGGCGGGGTAACGTCGGGAAATCAAAAGCCGGAGGGAAGGGGGGAAATGGGAAATAACTACTTTATATATATATATATATAATATAATATATATATATATATATATATATATATATATATATATATATATATATATATATATATAGTATTATAATATATATATATATATATAGTGAGTATATATATATATATATATATATAGTAATATATATATATAATATATATTTATATTATATATATTATATATATATATATATTATTATATATAATATATATATAATATATATATATATATATATATATATATATATATATATATAAAACACACATCTATATTGAATACCCTCCTTTATTATATTTACGTTTTGACAAATAAGTTTCATCAATCTCTATAGTCATATTTGGTCCTTTTATCC
>JABUQX010016840.1:0-10000 GCA_015478945.1 Trachelipus rathkii | reverse complement strand
TGATCAAGACGGAGGCGAGAGATAGTAATTGATTGATTTGGAAGTTGTGTACTAAGGCGTTTATGGAGGGTATAGTGCAGGGTTTAGTTCCAGTAATAGTACCCTTATATAAGTTAAGGAATAGGGACGCTGTCTAGGAATATAGCAAATGAATTAGTTTATTAGATGTTGATAGGAAGATATATGATGGCGTGTTAGTCCAAGAGTCGTCGTCGAGTGAGCTTGAAGACTTGACGGTGAAAAACAAGGGCGTTTAGAGTGGATAAGGATGTGTGATAAAAAATCATTTACCTTGAAAACAAATGATTGAGAAAAGAGGGAGAAGAAAATTAAATTGTATTAGGTTGTATAGATTTGCAACAGCTATATGATAGGATTAATAGGAGCATCTAGATGTTAGTAAATTATATTGTGTTGTTGGTGGTTTCTGAATGGAATCAAACGTATGTATGACATAGTGAAGCGTGTGTAAGATTAATGGGCAAAATAAACAATTTTCGTTAATATTAATAGCGGATGAGGCAGGAATGTTATGTTTCCTTGGTTATTTCATTTGTATATGGATGGGTTATGAAGAATTAGAGATGGTTTGACAGAAATAGGTGTTAGAATGGATGGATGGAATGATAGGCGGCATGATTTGTTTTGTTTGGAATGTGAAAGAGTTTGAAGGATTGTAGAGAGATTTGGCAGTGTTTGTAAAAGGAGGTTGAAAGTAAACGTAGTCAAGAGTAAGGTTATGGTTGTGAGCGTTGATAGTCTGTGGAGTTATATTAGATGGTGAGCAGTGAGCAAGTGTCTAACGTTAAATATTTAGAATATATGTGATGAAAACGAACGGATGATGCAGAGAGAAGTAGGAAAGGTAATAGGAAAGTAGCTGGTGGAATTAAATCTTTGTTGGATTAAAGGGACTAAGTCTTGAGTGCGCTAGGGTCTTGGATGAGGGTATGTTACCTGTGTTTAATGTATAGTAGTAAACTATGGTCTGGTGAAGTATAAATCTAAAGTTCAGTGTGTTCAGATGGACAATCTAGGGTCGTGAGGTTGAAAAGAATTGATAAAAATGAGGAATGAATATTAGAGAGTTATGTGGTATGAAGAAAAGGGTAAATTAGAGAATAAATGAAAAGTACGTTGAGATGGTTTGGTCATGTGGAAATTATGAATGATTGTCAGTTAGTTAACGATGTATAGTGCTTATGTTTGGAAACGACCGCTGGAGACCGAAGAAAAAGTGGACTTAGTTAATAAAAGGGAATGTCTGGAGGAGATATGTGAGTTCGCAGATGGCGAGAGAAAGATGAATAGGACGTGAATGCGGGTTTAGTGAGGGTATGGTTGCCACTGGCCAGAGAGAACATTCACTGACATATCATATGAGGCGTCCGTGGGTGCGTGAAGCTTTTTAGGGGATTTCTGACTGCGAACGAGCTCTTACTAATAGTAATAAGGGCGGTAAGGCGGCTTCTTTTCACTTAGCATATTCTTCTATCTACTTTTGTTATAGGTTGCATGTCACGTGCCTTACTCCAAGTCTTAATAAAAAAAAAAGGTGGCATATATATATATAATATATATATAATATATAAATATATTATATATATATATATATATTATATATATACTATATTATAATATAATATTAATAATATATATTCATATATTACATATATATATATATATAAATATATATTATCATATATATTATATATATATATCTATATAGATATTATATATTATATATATTAATATATATATAGTATATATATTATACTATATATATATATATATATATTATATATATATAATATATTATATATATAATATATATATATAATAATATATATATATATATAATATATATATTTATTATATATATATAATATATTATACTATCGATGAAATCAACGCCACCACTTGGCTCATATTGACGTATAACAGGAACAAGAAGGATCGAACGTGTTAACTTTATTATGCCAAACTAACATAGCATCAAGGGACACAGATACAACGCTTGTAATAATTGGCGTGTATAGGGTCGCCATGGTATAATTAAGGTAAAATGACAAACAATTAACTCATCTTATGATAAGGGTTAATTATGAAAGGAGCATGCTGATTACTGGATCATTTTATCCGTACCCCTAGAACGAAAATAATTATAAGTTTGAGTGGTGGTACCATGTAATATATATATATATAAATATATAATATAATATAAATATATAATATATAATATTTATATATAATATATTATCAAATATATATATATATATATATACTATATATATATATGATAAACTCGCGGAAATTAATGCATCACCTGTAAATATAAATAAAACTCTTTCATTTTTGAAATGTGAGTAGGGTTGATTTTATTTGGGTCAACTAATTTCGAGTGCATACCGTACGTACTACACCGTGTAGGAAAATAAATGGCATATTAAAAATCAACCAAATTACGAAATCCCAAAAGTACGTTCATAGGAGAAAGATGGCAAGACACCAACAAACTAACGAAACAAACCCTGCTGTAAGTCGTAGTTTGACAAGATGTCACAATGGGAATTCGTCAGAGCAGCAGCTCAGCACTGGAAACCAATCGCAGTCGAATCATCTCGCTTCAGGAGACTCGCAAGAAACGTAGGCACATAGTCAGGATCGGCCCGAGGCGACGTCGAGAGAGACGTCCGAGAGACGATAACAAGAGTCCTCCGTATGCAGTGCTTCGTGATCGTGCTCCAAACAGTACAGCTACAACACAGGCTCCGTGAGGCAACATGTGCCCATTTTACGAGGTAGAGTGAGAAGCGACAGGAATGGACTTGGAATTACGTGTTTACAAGGTCTCCATAGGCCTTTGCCTGATCAGGGACATCGGGTGCGAATTTGATTTCCCAAAGCGTATGGAGACTTTAACCTCACAGATGAGTTGAGGTTTCACACTACATGGACCAGATGGCGTCGGCGAAATTGAGACTGGCAGCGTGAAGCACTTTTTTGCTTGAATATTCCCAAGGATTCCCTTTTGGAGTGACTCTAGTGATGGTGTGGGCAGGTATTTTTTGCGTGCTCGCACGGCATTGCATATCTGAGCAGAGGAACGCTAACGTTCGAAAGTATGCGCGAAGACATCCTCCAACCAAGCAAAAAATTACCAGCAAAATATCCAGTTCAAGGGCTTAAGGATAATTTGATTTTAAAACCCACTATAAACCTACTGGAATTTTTTGCTGCAAGAGTAAATAGTACCTTTCGCCTCCTTCACTGCGTCATATTTGTTACTCTATGACCAACGCCACACAGCGACACTGCCACTGGTCGTCCACGGTACCTACAACATGTTAAGGATCAGGACTCCTGTCCATTTCTGCAAGGAGCCGCCATGAATCCCATTAACATGTTTGGATTTTGTTAATGGTGTTTACTTTGATCATCATCCTTGGTTTACACTCAGGGACGCTGCAAACGCTTATGACAACATCCCGTAGCGAGACCATCTCCAAGATATTTCATCAATCCGAATCGCTTGAGGTAGCTTTGAAAGGCCAGAAGCGTACAAGTGTACAACCATCATTAAACACCTTTATCGCATTTACATTGTGATTTTTAGAATTTTGTTGATAATAAACCCATGATATCCATGTTTCTGCATTGAATATGCTGATAATTTCCTACACACTGTCGTTACATACGGTTTATACATTATAACCTGTGCAACACTCCCGAGTTAGTTATGAACCAAATAAAACCAAAAATGTTAATTAAATTAAAGATTTAAATATATATTTACAGGGATATTAAATTTGCCCGCGAGTTATATATATATATATATATATCATACTATATATATAATATATATTTAAATTATTATATTATATATATATATTATATATATATAATATATTATACTATACTTAAATTGTAATGCCTTTAATAAAAATTGCTTGTAAAATCCTGAAGAATTTATGTTGAGAAGATTTTATTAAAGCATTTACCATTTATTATAAACTGTTATGTCTCATTCCTTATAAAGTTATATATAATTAAATTATATATATATTATATATATATATATATATATATTAATAATATATATATAAATAATATATATATATATATATATATTGACAGTATATCTATAGATTTATGGAAACTAGAAATTAAATATATATATATATATAATATATATTATATATTAATATATTATATATATAAATATATATTTAATATATAATATATATATATTATATATATATATAATTATATTAATATATATATATATATATATAATACTATAATTATATATATATATATAGATATATATATATATATAATATACATATACTAATATATATATATATTTATATATATAGTATATATAAATATAATATATATACTATATATATATATATATATATATAATATATCGCACTTAATTGATACAAGATCATACACTCGCAAGTGATCGTGAGGATACTCCTTTGGCGTACCCCCAAATATAACTATGCGTACCCCTCGGAGAACGCGTACCCCACTTTGGAAACCACTACATTAAGGTGTAAATTTCAACTATGGAAAGGACTGCGCGATCGATAACACTGATGAGTGCCGTAAGATTATCACACTCCGTGCCGATGGGACGGCGTTACTATGAGCTCGGTCGGACGGTTTGGTGCTAGAGCCCATACATACATGCACGGGTCGTGTTCGCACCAACCACTCAGAGCACGCATAAGGCCGTGCCAGTGCAGGCCACGCGCCACGACTAGCATTGAATACCGTTTTAAGCATATGCTGGCAGTAAGAGACCGTCATATAACAGCAGGGCACCTTCAGAAACAGCTGCAGTATTTACAAGGGACCAGTGTGAGTGATAATACATTTCTTCAACGTCTTCGCGGACATACATTTACGGGCCAAGGGAGACTGTCAATAGACCACGATACACCAAGGAGCATCGACTGGCGCGAACCAGCATTTTCCCGGGAACACCTACATTGGGACCGTCGCGATTGGCGAATGTGCTCTTTACAGATGAATCCTCCAATCGGCGATCCAGAGACTATCGAGGACCTAATGAAAGGTACGCGCAGCTGTATATTCCTTACATTGCCATTGGAAAGAGGATCTCTCTCATCGTCTAGGGGGCATATTTAACGGCGTCGTGCAGAGTTGCACCCTATGATGCGGATTTCCTAACCGTCCGCACTGTTACATTGCAGACATTCCTTGACCTGTATGTCGCCATATGCTCTCTACATCGGTGATGTGCGCCCTAATGCATGACACATGCAGAGCACACAAGCCAGATGCATCAACGAACGCCTAACGTCGGTCCATATCGGGATAGTTTGATTGCCATCATACATTTTTCACCTAAACCCAACTGAACAGTGGGAATGTTTGAAACGATGGTTGTGACAACTGCAACCACTCCAGAAACCTCCAGGGCGCTGAAGCAGGCGTGCTTCGTATGGATCAGATTTCCAGGAGGACATTCGGCAACTCATTGAGAGAACAATACCACGACAGTGACCAAGCCATATTCCGTGATCAAAGCCATACTCGAATCAATGAGTACGACACCACCACACACGAACCCTTTATCCATAAACGTTCCAATTTGGAGAAATACACATCGGCCAAAATATAGAACCCATTCGCAGCCCAGGGATTCTGGACCCCTCGACAATCTTATCACTGTATAAAATGTGCCCCAAATGCTATGTTATTTGCATAATAAAAAAAAAGTTAAACCACAGTTCTGGTCATTCTGATACCTGTAACGTCATATGAGCAGTGCGTTCGTTAATATTTGACTAGTAAATATATATAAATATATATATATAATATATAATAGTATATATAATATATATATATATATGATATATATATAATTATATATCTATATATATAATATATATATATATATATATATAGATCTTAAACAAAGAACTAAAGTGGGAAGTAAAGAATTACTGCCTCCCGGATTGTACACCCGCAGTTCGCGAATGAGACAATCTGAAACTGCTTGTCATCTTTTGACATATACCCAAAAAACTGAATTCAATAACAGTTTTAAAGCAATCGATTCCCTTCAATGGCGACATCAAAACAGGTGGTCCAGCCTTCCTTATCCCTCGTTCTAATAAATATGTGGTTGTTAAGATATTGCATAATCGCAATTTATTATTTAGATTTAAACAAAGGAAATTAAGTGGAAGCAAAAAAAACTACTGCCTTCTCCGATTGAAACCACGCTATGTTGCGAAATGAGGACAATTATCTTTGATTGTCTTTACGATCTGAGATCCCTCAACCCCAAAAATTTGAGGTCAAGAACAGTTTTAAAAGCAAATCGAGTTCCCTCAAGCGACATCACCAGGTCCAGCCTGTCCTATCCTCGTTCCTAATAATATGTAGTTGTTAATTATTGCATAAATTATTATGTAATTTAGATCTTAAACAAAGAAAATAAAGTGAGAAGGTTAAAGAATACGCCTTCTCCGGGACTTGAACACGTCATGTGCGAATGAGAACAATATGCTTATGCTTTACGAATAGCCTATCCCTCACCAAAAAAAGTTGAGTCAAGACATTTTAAAAGCAATCGAGTTCTCTTCAAGCGACATCACCAGTGTTCAGCTGTCCCTAACCCTCGTTCTAATCATATGTATTTGTTAAACTATTGCATAATCGCAATTTACATATTTAGATCTTAAACAAAGAACATTAAGTGGGAAGGTAAAGAATTTACTGCCTTCTCCGGAATTGAACCACCGCATGTTGCAAATGTATTGTACAATATGCTCGATGCTTACGACAGACATCGCTGAAGAGCATGAAAGGTTAGTTAGAACAGTTTTAAAAAGAAACCGAGTTCCCTTCAAGGCGACATCACCAGTGTCCAGCCTTTCTATCCCTTGTTCTTATAATATGTAGTTGTAATATTGCATATCCAATTTTATTATTTAGACCTTAAACAAAGAACATAAAGTGGGAGGTAAAGAATTTACTGCCTACTCTGGGATTGAACCACCGTGACCACATGACAACCCATCTCACGTATTTTATTTATTCTCTCATTTTATCCCTTCTTACACCACACAACTCTCTAATTACGTTCATTCGTTACTTTTACAAATTCTTCTAACCTAACACGCCCCTAAGATGCCATCTGAACACACTGAACTTTAGATCATTTAATACCTCTCATCCACCTACACTCACTAATATACATTAACACAGATAATAACAGTACCCTCAAGATAAGACGCCTAGCAACACTCCAAGCGATTAGACTTAGTCCTCATCATCCACCAACAATTTAATTGCCACCAGCCACTTCTGCCATCACAACCTTTCCTATACACTCTGCGTTAATCTGTTACTTTTCATCCACACACCATATCCTAAATCATTAAACTCAGACACTTGTTCTCGCTGCTCACCATCTAACATAACTTCACCCGAGGGAACTGTCCCAACTCACAACCATACACCTTACTTCTTATCTACGCTTTACTTTCAAACCCCCTTTTACACACCCTACGAATCTCGTCTACCAATATCCTCCAACATCTTATTCAGATTTTCTCCACAATATTAATCTCATACGACATAATAAAATAAGGTAGGGCACCTTCAAATCATTCGTCAATCTCCATTCAATCTGACACCTATTTTCTAGCCATTCGCCCAATGCTCTAATTCTATGTCATATACCCCAATTCCATAATCAATATTGCTATACACGGAGAAAGTAACACATACCATATGCCTCAACATCACCTAATTAAAAATAAATTTTAAACCTTAATTATTAATGGTATTGATTGAAATGACCCCTCGTATTTTTAAAAATTATGAGTTATTAGATATATATATATAATAGTTAATGTTTATTAATTATTATTTATATTTAATAATATATATAATATAATATAATATATTAATAATTATCTATTAATTTATAATAAGAATATTAAATATAATTATATTATATATAATGATAGATATATGATAATACTAGTTATTTTTTTAATCACAAATTAATAATAGATATAATTTATTTTGGTATATTATAAAAATAGTAACAAATATATATGAAACATTTCACATAAATTAAAAGTCAATAATTTTAAGAACACGTAAAAGAAGATAATAAAATGTCAATTCATGTCTTTTTGCATATTAATGGTATTTCAAAATTAAAGCAACTGAAAGTAATTAAACTGTTAATGATTTAAAATGATATTTTCCTGATTATATACTATAAATACTATATAACCAATCAAAAAAATTTATATGATTTTGACAAATATGATTCAAATGTTTATATAACAGTTATTTAGTGTGAGAGAGATCCAGATATTTAAGACTCTAAATTATATTTTTGTTCTGTTTAATATTGTGAGATCGTCGTGAATCTATTGATTTATAAGACTTTTACACACGGCTTAATTTTAGGCGAAGTATATTAACTTTTTTATTAAAAACAAGTATTCTTAGCTTAGGAATATTTGGTATAATATAAAACACAAATATTGAAATTTATTAAAAAACATATAGCTCCATATAAATTTAATGAGACACACTTGCTAAAGTGAGTTATTTTATATAAATTCGCATATGTTCTAACTGTGTATATAAAAATATACAATAAAAATAAAATAGATAGAGAGTTCGATATATCTATGTATACAAAATTAGTTGTAACATCCCATGGTAACTAACACTAGATACTCACTTTATGCTGTAGAAATTCAACCAAGAATAATGATCAATGATCAGTGGTGTGAAATTAAGTAAAAGACTTTCGACTTTTAATCGGATTCTAAATTCATTTTTGTTCGTTTGAACATGATAAAGTCACGTTAATGCACACAGGAGAGCGCTCAGGTAGTTACAAGGTTTATAAATGTTTAATTGTAGTTCTCAGGTCAGAGTCAGAGTCGTAAATTTTGTTTATAGGAAAGTCACGAGTTAGTCGATTCGATCAAAAATATACAAAAGAATTTTGTATTTAAGAGTCGATGATACAGTGATTCCACAGTACCAGAAATCTAAATATTGTATTTCTTATTATACTATCATCTGTTCTATCCTTATCTCCTTATCAATCATTGTGTACTTGTCTTTATTGACAATCTTCTCCTCGTTTCGTTTTATCTTATGTAAATATCGCACATATGTCTAAATGCAATGCACCAAATTAATAATTATTTTTACAAACCTAATGCCTTTGTCGCAACTATATCACTCTGTTTATCTAGCGACGATTATGACCAAATTGTATCAACATTTAAATACTCCACTGAGAGTGAAGGATTGGCTCAAAATGTTTTTAGTAATAATTATATAAGGGAAACAAAATCGTACTTTTAAGAGTTTCTATAAAATTTGTAATGTGAAAATTTTAAGTAATATAAGCCGTAATTTTAGCAATGATAATAATGTATTATTATTAATAAATAACCTAATCAGGTCTTATCATACTATATTAAATGAATAATATAATAGAATATATAAAATATCATATAAAGATTTCTTATTATTAAAAACAATAAATAATAAAATTTCCATAATAAAACTGATTATAAGATAAAATAGTTACCTAAATTAATTAATATAAATTCATCATTTTTCTTGCATTATTTTGAACAATAATGCGATTCGTCGAATCGATCAAACAATTTAAAGTGTTTTTCAAATGCTGGGGCAGACTATAATAAACATTTATAGAGCTTATATAACGATTAAATAAACTCACTAAATTTTACAGATACTTACCATAAATATTCAATAATTGAAAATTAGGTAAAAAAAAATCGTTAACTTTAATGAGATTTTACAATATTTAGTATATATGTAAATATTGTATGAAATTTTATACAAAAAGCGTAATATTATTAATAATAGTAATTTATTTTTTATATAAATAAATCATGGTTTATATCCTACATCACACTAATGAATATATTGAGTATACTAA
>JABUQX010016839.1:97500-116005 GCA_015478945.1 Trachelipus rathkii | reverse complement strand
CTGATTAAATAACCTCACATTTGGTCGTTAACGATTTTGAACATACCTTGGATATGTTTCACCATGTCTTCTCTCTATAAAACACCTTCCCCCGCTCCTATCGGTAAATTGACCACAACCTATATATCACTTAATTTTATACTTTCCTATCCAAATTCCTTCCTGCGCCTTGCTGGTTTTCTGGCACTTGATCGGGCAATTGGGGGATTGCGTTGATTGTCTACGCTACTATGAGTGACTGCTTTGACTGTAAGACGCTATTCGTCTGCAGATAAGTGGACACTGTTTGTTATGGGCTTGAGCCAGGTTCTTCTCTTGGACTAATCTTTTTCTCCTCAAGAACAAGATTGGGGAAATGCAACGTGGCCATTCAGGCTGACAATGCTTCTCAGGGGTGGAAAATTCTCTTCTCTATCACTTTTGCCAATTTACTTCAGTAGAAATCCTGCAGGGATACTTTCGACGAGCAGAGGGCTTTCATTTAAACTCTCTTCCAGCTGCTCTTCTGATATTAAATCATCTTCTGGCTCTTGCCCAAAATCTTAACAACTCTGTAAATCTCCTTTCCTCTGATAATTGCTCTGATGAATATGTTGTTAATACTCCATACGAAAAGGGCCAATTCATTCTTTGCCTCTATTTTCTCTATTCAAACCTGGGATGTTCTGGACTATTCCTATTCTCCTTCTTTCTTCCTCTCTCTCTCTATGCCTTTACCTGTCATTTTATTTGATAGGGTGCATGAGTCCTGAAATCTATGGACGTTAAGAAGGCGGGTGGCCGGATGGCATTCCTTCCCTTTTGAAGGAGTTTGCTTCCGTGCTGACTCACCCTCGTCAACTATTTCTCTATCCTCCATACTGCATTTCACTCAGTGTTGGAAGGGCATATGTCCCTATTCCGAAAAATGATGCTGCTCTGATCCTTCTAACTATCGCCCTATAAGCTCTCACTTGTTTCTATCTAAGATCTTTGAACCTTCTCATCTCACTCTTAATCATCGATCTCTTTCTTCTTCTGTACCGTAGGCTTCGGTTGCTCGATCTATGGCGATATACTTTCCTATTTTAACAGAGTATGTTTTTTCCGCGCTTAGGAAACTACGGGAAGATTGTGTCTGGTTGGCGCTTGACATATCCAAAGATTTGAACGCGGTATACACGCGGCATGCTACTCCAGCTCCTCCTTTGGTTCCTTTCTCTTTGCTTATTATGTCTAGTTTCTTTCAAATCGCTCAAGATCGCTGTTGTTGATAGGGGCGACTTCTTCTTTTTCTGTCAATAAGTGGTGTTCCTAGGGTTCTGTTTTTGTTCTCCTACTTTATTCCTACTTATTTTTCATCAATGATCTTTCCATCTGGCACATCTAACTTCTATCCTCATATGCGATTGGAATTCGACCCTGCATTTTCAACTCATATCAAATTCTGACTCCTCTTTTACTTCTAGAATTGCTCTCGTCTTAATCTTCCGATTTTATTTTCACTGATCTAGATAGAATTTCGGGTTGGGTCGTCTCAAGCTTGTGACATTTAATTCTTTAAAAACCAACTTCTACAACTCTCTCTCTAAAAGACACTAACTTTTTCATCTTTTCGACGTCCTTGTCTCTCTGTTGACATAAACATCCTGCCTTTAACAATAAACAAAGAATGTTTTTGTTAACCTCAATCACAGTGGTTGCTAGGGCGCCTCAAAGAAATTTGTTGGAGTTTCTGTTTAGAGTGCGAGATTTTTTTCTCTTCTTTTCAGTTACTCCACCTATACAAGGTATAATCCGCCTGCATGAGAGTACTGCCTCATATTCTGTAAAGGGGGGGGGATGGTTTCCTCCGGCTTTTGGTAGGGTCGAGTCAAGGCCAAAGACTAATTAAACTTCCTGTACTTTTAGTTCATGACCTTTATATTGCTGAGCGATGTTGGTGCGTTATCCCTTTTCTATAGGTCTGAAGGCAAGTGCTCGAGGAACTATCCACTCGACGTCCATCACTTTACGACCCTCGTAGCAAAAAGGGTGTGGTGTCGGCACATGAGTTTTGTGTTGTGTTAGTAACTCCAGGATGGTTCGCTTGCGGTGTTCTTTCTTTCTGCGCACCTTGTTCTGGGATTTTTTCTATCATTCTTTGTTTCCTACTCAATTTATTTCCCTCACTTTAAAGCCTGGGTCTGTGCTCATTGCGTAATTTGCGTTAGATGGATTTTTGAGTGCGTTCAACACCCACTCCTTGATTAGGGTTCTGCCTGAGCACCGGTAACAAACTGTAAAAAAATTAAATAAATAAAGGAAGTTCTATAAGGAATTCCTTAAGCTAGCTGAAAACCACAAGAATGGGGCACTTCCGACGGTGAAACCACTATCTAGAATGGCTTACAATAGCATTAACCGAGAGCTGCTGCTTACAAAAAAAAAAAAAAAAAAAGGAACGAGAAGTGGAAGTCGCCTTATCTGCAACCTGCAACAGCACTGATAGTGACGGATAGTGTTACTTTGATAAAGCTACTGAGATGAGGATCTTGGATATGTTAAGACTTTGATTAATGTTCATGGGACCGAAATTAGGCATTGACATCTCATTCCCTCAAAGAATCAACACCAGGGAACTCACGTAAAAAAACTGAAGGCAGTCTCAAGGGAGCAAAGATAATTCAAATTTGCAGTCTGTGAAGAGGAGATGAGCTCTACGAAAAAACATTGAGATGCTTGCCTACGAAGATAATCCTTGTTATGCGTAGATGAAATGGGCCAAGGTTCTCTTATTATCAGTGTTAAGGCAAAATAATTATCACACCTCCTCTCAGTCGAGAGGAGCGTTTATAAGGTAGGTAGGAATGTAACACCCAAAAGGAAGTCTCTCGCCAGATACTAGTGAAAGCTTAATGTTTTGGCATCACAATTGTGAATTTTTGAATTTGAGTTTTGATTGATATCTATCTTAAAGGAGTGTATGTTTTTATGTGTGTTGAGTAAAAGCGTTTTTTTATTTTAACTTTTCGGCTGATTAATTGAGGTCTCTTATTTATATTTGTATTCTTATATTTGTAATTGCAGTAAAGAATCTTTATGTAAATTGTAATCATGTTAAAATAAAAGCTAGTCTAAACTTAGTTAATACTTACTTGAAATGGAAATGAACTATTTTTTAAAACAAACAAAAATAAAAAGTTATTAATATTTATTATAATATATTATTCCTTAAAGGAACTATCTTAATTTATGAAATAAATAACTTGGCCAACCAATATGAAATATAAATGACGAAGTATTGTTTGTACAGGGAATGCATCTTGAGTTGACTAGCAGTGCACAATGTTCTATCTATTACTGTGTATTTATTATCTTAATTAAAGCGTATCGAGTATCGGCACCAAAAATGAGTATCGGTTATCGGCCTTCATTTTCTGGTTATCGTACATCCTAATATATTTCTATATATCTAATAAAGTATTTTATGTTTTATTTATTATATATATTGCTATACCGGTATATATATTTTTGTGTTGTGAGGTTGATCGGATGAACGTGTGTAAGATTCCAAGGGAGAAGGAGTGTAATTGTTTTAGGTAAGGACTCAAAAGTTCACGCAATGGAAAAAACAGTTTCAATAACAGAGATCGGTAAAAAAAACTATTTCTAAGATAATGGCCACAAAATAAACAAAAAAAAAACTATAGAATAATTAGTTGCATGATAATCACTTTCTTTTCAAACAATTTCCTTAATCTAAAGGTGCTCTATAAATCCCTTTAGTCATGCTTCATGTGCGTGCAACATATAACATCTAACAAGAGTGACAAAAAGCAGGTGTGAAAGTTCTTTAACCAAGCCACAGATTCGAACTCCGGTAGTAAAGCAAGCACAAAAGAAGATAATTAAAATCTAACAAGAAAAAAGCATTTATAATGGATAACTTGAAAAAAATAAAAACTTAATGATTACCTTTTTTAATACCTTTTTAATATTTAAACTTATTACGAATAAAAAAAAAGGAAAGATATTAAGGATGTGTAACTTTTCTTATGTTTTATTTAATTCTTTTATATTATTTATCACATAAAAATTACTAATATAAATATACCTATTTGATAAACTGTGCCATCCTTATAGGCTATACCTGTTTGTCCTAAAAACTATATATATATATATATATATATATAATAATGATATTATATATTATATATATAATATATATTATATATATATATATATATATATATATATTATTCAACCTGCGGACAGATACCCTCAGTAACAGTGATATTTGTTCAAAAATTTATGTTTTGTTGATTTTATATGAAAGTACAATTATAGAGCGTCGGGCGGTAGGTGACGTGGACCACTTAGTATAACTTGTCTTCCCGACTGCTTCCCTAGATGCACTTTTGGAAATTTTTTTTTTTGTAAATCACGGCCCAATAGGTCAAGCACACAAAAAAATAATATGTTGAATTTATTAATAAAAGTTTTTATTAAGTTTTGAATAACGCCGAGTCCAGCCCGACCGTGGCGGGTGAAGCGGGACAATGGGTGACTGGCCATTCTGTTTTAAATTCGTAGTCTTTTACGTAAAATTTCAATTTTAGTATTTTAGATTTTACTTAATATATAATTATTTATCATATTTAAAATTTACTGTAGATAGTAAAAATGTCAATAATGATAAATAAGATACGAATATAAATAAGGTGGTCGATTCACCCCTCTCCGCCCTAAAATTTTGACACTTTTTTAATCAGTTTTTTTTATTAATGGTTTCATTTTTAAAAAATTTTCATAAATATAAAGTTCTTTTATTACATTTTAAAATTATTATACGTAATAATAATTGTCAAATAATAATACGTAAATACGAAAAAACGAGGGATGCCGAGCCACCCTCATCAATTTTACGGCGGAGGTGATCGGACCAATGTTAGGCCCCGTTTTTTTGCAACTAATACTGCTTGGATCAAAATTTACTATGCCAGTTTAAAGCTAACATAGTCGAGTGTATCCACTGAAAAATAATTAAAATCGATCCACAATTTTTCATTCTATAACGAAGTTAAAAAAATCACAACTTTCAAAAGTGAAGTTCTATTTAAGAAATTTTGTACCCTAATTTCTAAATGGTTTTTAGAAATATTAAAACTTATCTAGAATTAAATATGACTCTAAATAAACTTGTAGTACTACCGCGTGGCTAATAAATGAGCGAAAAAAAAAAAAGAATTTTTATTATTTTTATTTTTTAGAGTGGACCGAATCACCCCTCCTAAAGAGGCGGGCCCGGTCACCCCGCCCGACGCTACACATCTATATAGCCAATACCGATACCGTATTACTGAACCGGGTCCAGTTGGCATACATAAAATATAATATTTAAGTGTACAAATGGAAAGCAGTACTTAAACAAAATAATGCTAAAAAATCTTCAACAAGGTTTGTATCTTTGAAAATATGGTATTACTTTGGGAACATGAACCAACATTCATATAAGGAATATTAATAAGGCAGGATTATTTTAAGTATATACATATATACTTTATACACTTTTCAGTTTTTCTTTGTTTTTAGAGAGTGTTATTAATTATTAAGTACAGCACATGTTACCGCAAACACAGTCACTAAGTGTTTTTATCACAAAAAAAAAAAATATTGTAAGCATAAATGAATTCACCAAAAAAAATTAACAGTGAATATTTATTACTAAGTATATAATTTCATATAATTTCAAATCAAGTAAAGTATATTTCCATATTTCAAAAAAAAAAAAAAAAAGTTATTGCAATTCGTGAGTTACGCTACCTTAGGCATTATAAAGGTGTGTGTAAAGTGATGCACTATGCTTAAAAAACTTCAATCCAGTGTAACAAACCGAACATTTGGTTTAAAATAGATTGCAATGTGAACAAAGATGTACAGAGAAAGTTGCAAAAAGGTCCTGTCACTTGACTTCACAAATGGTGTACCGATGGGTCCTATGCCCAAATCATGCACCTAGACAGGAATACTCAAAAGGTATTGAAGCAAAAGGGTCCGAGCCCTTGTTCTAAAGAGATTGTATCTTTGGTATCAAAAGGGTCCCGCAACCCTTGTCCTAAAAACAAAAATAACTATAATTAATTTACAGTTAACAAAAAACTGAATGTGTCGCATTGTACTTGTAAGAAAAGAAAAAAAATGTAAAACGTTTAGATTACCTCGAGGCAATGTAAATCAGTACATAAAGATGTTCGTCCTTCACTTTTGAAACAAAAATTTGACAGTTGATCGACTTGGGGACACAATTAGAGAAGCAAGAACGTCTATTCTATAAATAAAAGCAATACTTACGTAAATTGTATCCATTAATTTGCATTGCATATAACTTCAAAAACTCAAAAATAAGAGAAACATATGTCAAATTCTTACACCAACCTGGATAAGAATCTTAAATTACGCAAGATTGTCAGATTAGTTATCACAGTTAAAGTTGAAAAATAGCTGAAGAAGTTTATAAATTACTTGCAAAAAATAAAAAAACTGTGCTTGTATTATTTGTAGAGTTAGTAAACTCTACATTTACCTTCCCACCGTCAAAACTTGACGGAGAAAAGGGGAAAATTAAGAAAAGAAAGGCAGAAAAAGAAAAAGTGTGTAAGAGATTGAATGAGCAAAGGTCCCTTTTGTTCATATCCCTGAGTGAGATTCTCAAGTATATGACGAAATTCCTTTCCATCTATATGTTCGTTTTTAGTGTGGAGTACCCCCAAAGCATAGGTGACAAATCTATTATATGAGCCTTGTATCAGGTCGGCTTCCTGGAAAGTCATTCGTTGCAAGGATTTTGCTAGTGATACTCTTGGTGTCACTTTACTGTCAGGAGTATAAAAAGACGACGGAGTTGGACGTTTGAATGCATATTCAGAAGGAATTGGATCAAAGGGAGACACGTCAGGTGTTTCTCCTTGACTTGCACGGGACTGCTCAAAGGAAGGTCGGAGGTTCTTGGGAGCGGTTTGGTTCTGATCCGAGCAAGAAAGACTCGAATGAACCTCCGGCCTATGTCTAGCCTCAGATGACAGTCTCAAGTATTTCCGTTCGGTGGACGAAGTTCCGGATGAACCTGGACCTGCAAGGGTTGCTAAGGGTTGTGTTGTAGTGTCTTCATCCTCGATAGTAACCTGTCGACGACGAAATTGTGAGGCCACTGTCATTTGAAAGATTGCATGTGCCGGTGTTTTGACAATCATATCCAGGGTATCAAAGTCCTTCAACATTTGCCAAAATGCCCTAGCAAATACTTTATTCGGGTGTATCCCATCTTTATTGTAGCCATCAGCCCCCAATGAATATACCTCATTCTTTGGATTCATTAAAAGCTGATATTGATTATATAGATCTCGACGAACCATTCTTAGGGCATCGGTCATTGACAATGTGCGTTTGCCTTTCCACTGTAAGGCAGTAGTGTGCAACCTAAGCAGCTCATTATGGACCAAAATCGTATCCCTATTCAAATCTTTAGGATTTGATTGTTTAAAACTATGGTACCATTCCTGAACTTCCTCAGGAGCATGAGCAATATATCTATGAAAGTTATAGTAGGGAAGATCCGGCATAGCTGGCAAAACCAGAAAAACTTTCATTTTAGGATTGGCTTTATAAGCGAGCTGATAAATTCCCTCCACAATAGGGACAACTTCCTCAGCTCGGAAATTAACATCCGGAAGAGTTATCGTATATTCCCTATATCGACCTCTGGAATTTGTAGGCAGATAAATTAGTTGGTGATAAGCCATCCTAAAGACTGAGAATACCAAAAGATGAGTTGTATCTGGAGTGATGTGAGTACTAACACACCGAGGGATATCTTCGAAACGGTAATAAATGGCCCTTTTAAATTGAAAGGTATGTCTCTTTGGATTAGAGAATTTCTGGTCATATTCGGACTCCAAATATGACATCATGGAATGGCCAACAAAAAGTATCTGAAATGCATAATACTGAAGAATTAGATTCTCATAATGCAACACTATTAAGACTTTTATAATATGAAAAACATTTTTTAGAGCTCCCTCCCCATTTTAGTTTTAAATGTGACTGTATAGATTAAATTCATTTTTTTTAAAAAAACAAAAAAATTTAGCATTTAATTGACAAAATTTTTAGTAATAGAAAGGAAGAGTCAATTGATGTTATGCCCATGTCGCTTTCTTCTAATTCTTCCTTTTCGGTATGGTATGTAGATCTTCCCACTCCCTCGGTAACCATCCAGATGACATCCTACCAGCCAGAAATCACACGATGAATTGAAAGCATGAGCAGCGGGTTCGGTCGGTTAATTTCAGATTTTTGGTGCAATTAAAGAATTAAAACCACTTATAAAGAATTGAAACACTTATAAAGATGGAACTCTTATAAAGAATTGGAAACAAATCCATTCTTCATCTTTCAGTTTCCTCTTCCAGACGATCCATCCCACCAGAACATCACTCGATGAATAAAAGATGATCATCACATTCTTCAGTTAATTTCAGTTTTTTCAGGTTAAAATTTCTCATCAAATAGGAATAGATTTTTATTTCCTTTATAATTACTTATAACAGTGGGATTCTTTAAATCAAAAACACATTAATTACAACAAATATAAAAATGTTACAAACATTAAGACTAGTTTAACACAAAACCTATTCAGAATATATAGATATTTTTAGAAATAAATTTCTATTCTTTTTGGTCCTTCTTCTTCCAGGTTTCTCTTGACTGTACTTGCCTTTTTCTGTCTTCTCTCCAAGAAACGGGGTTGTACCCGGAGAGTGTTTTTCTTCTAGAGAGTTCTCTGGCGTGTTACGAGCAGGCTATAGACCCTGTGACTTTCATTGATCCATCTAGTCTGTCCTCCTCGCACACCCTTGTAGATAAGGTTGAGTGCCCATTCGCACTGTTTTCCTTTTCAAAGTAGTTTGAACTGGCGGTGGGTGTTTATTGGGACTTGTCCATTCTAAAAATCTTTAATGATTGACCTGCAGTTGCCCCCGCATAGGATTCCTCTTGGGATCTCTATGAGTAAGAATGTAGTATCTGATAGTGTGGAAAGTTCCAGTTTAGGTATATTCATAATAGTAGGAGTGGATGTTGTTTCTAAAGATTCCAGAGGAATAATGTTGTCATAAGGATTCTGTGCTTGCGGAGAGCCCATAAAGCTGGATCTTGACGATAAATCCTCCATGGATAACCTTCTAGCCTGTCTTTGAGGCACTGCCAACTGTTCTCTATCTTGAGTTACAGTAATAGGAGTGTAAGAAATGTAAGTAGGAGTTTCCATTATATCAGGAGGTGAAATATGCAATATAGGTGAGTTATTAATTAAAAGCGGTATCACCGAAATCTGGTCCGGTGTTAGAAACAAATTCCCCAAATGATATGATGAGATATCGCTCAACTGGTCGTTCTCTATCAAATACTCCTTGTCGTATGGAGATGTTGATCGCACATCATCTGGATCCGGGATCGGATTTAAGGAATTTGCTAACAGGATACTTTGATTCAGGTGATATATGACATTAGAGAAATCCGGAGGTGGAACATCCGGAAATCCCAAAAACTCTTCCTCATCGTCTGAATCCATTTCAAAATTTGGTAAGTTATCAGGTGTTGTTTCACTCCGCTCTTCCTCAATCTCCTCCAATGGTTCTTGCACAGGAGCTAAGGGTCGTGTTAACAATTTGATGAAAATTGGCGTTCTTTCCAAATATTTTGGTGGTGAATTCCACCGTTTTATCTGTCGATGATGCACTCTGTATTGTCGTCCGGTGTCTGGAGCCTCGACAATATAAGTTACGTCATTCGAGTTTATTTTAATTATTGTCAATGGTCCTTGGTACCTTTCTTTAAATTTGTTCAAGGTGAGGTCTCCTGGCAATTGAACCTTAAGAGCCACCAACTGGCCTAGTGAGTAAGAGTGGTACTTTTCATGTCCTTCATCCCAATACTGGGTAAACTTTGTTAGGCGAGCCACACATAGACGACACAACTAAATATCATTAATTTATTTATACTATATATATATATATATATATATATATTATATATATATATATATTATATATATATATATACTATACTTATTATATATAACACGATGCCACCATTCACGGGCAGGGTTCCTTTTCCAAAGGAGGGGGCAAACAAAAAAAGAATGAAAAGAAAAAAAACAAAAGGAAAGAAATTCACCCAGTCCCTTGTCTACGCTATTCCCTCAGGTGACGTAGAGAGCAAGACTAAGACTGTAGAGAGGAAGATTGAAACATGCAGGAAAAATGAAGAGGCAATTAGTTCAACAAACAGATGTGGGCTGGAAAGAAGGAGCACCACATCGAGTAACCTGAGTCTCAATATTCACACAATACTCATGTGAGAGAGTAAGGACTCTTGTTTTACCGAGGGCGACCAGTGGTTGAGGGAATGTGAGAGAGTCAATATGTCTGAGACATGCCGTCTGTCAATTACTATAAAAACGAGATGAGGCACCAATATCACCTCACAGAGAAGAGGGACAAGGAATTAGAACAGTAATTGGCAGTTATTAGTCTCCTTAGCCTTAAGCCTCACATCAAAAGGGGGTGGAAACCGGATTCACCCCAAATATGATACAGTGTTCCATACAGGGGCGAATAAGACTTAAAATAACTGGAGTAATGAGCAGAAGAAAAATATAACGCAATCTGAGCAGAATTTTCAGCTTCATTGATATGAGGTCCATAAGACAATTCACTTTATTATGTTCAGTCCAAGATATTTATGTTGTTTACAGGTGAGACATTAGACCCGTCGAGGAAATAGGAAAGTTTGGGAGGTGTTTTTAGAGGAGGGAGATATGAAGAAGTGAATTTTTAAAAGAGTGAATTTCACAGAAATGCTGTTAGCATACTGAGAAATCCCGAACCAACATCGGCAGAATTGAATCGGGAAACTGTAGACGAGAGGCATCTAGATACAAACGAGGAGCACATTTGAAATGATGGAGGAATGGAGAGTTCACTCAGCAGCATAAGAGTGAAAAAACGCAGCATAAGAGAAAGAAAACAAGAAAGGAGAAAGGGTTGCTCCATCAACAAGAGCTGAATGGAAAATATACAATGATTTTTGGAGTAGGCCAAAGAGAAGTGAGGAAATCCAAAGGAAGGTAGCTTAGAGAGCTTAGCGATGCGTGTCATTACCCTGTACAGGAAGCCTTAGATATTCAAGCGCTACCACACCAAGATCCCATACCTAAGGAGCAGACGACCATAGATCATATATAATATATATATATTTTTATATATATATATATATTATATTATAATATTATATTTATATATTATATATAATATATATATATATATATATTTCTAACTATTTGATCCTCGGGCTGATCGGGCTCGACACGAGTTGAGCCACAGATCCGAATGTCAAGAGAGGCATATATTTTTATTGCTTTTTTTTGGCACCACTGGCCTAGTGAGTAAGAATGGTACTTTTCATGTCCTTCATCCCAATACTGGGTAAACTTTGTCCATGGCAGTCTAGGATGGACTCCATGAGCATCTCTAAACAAAATTTCTGTAGGTGTTTTTCCCGTTTCTGCATGTTTCAAATGATTATATTTAACATATTGTGTGATATAGATAGTCCCCAAGCACAAATGACAAAGACGAAAGCTGCTTAGATACTGTATTAAAAGTTCGGTTCATTCTATTCCACTATACCATCGATGGAGGGTTGTAGGGTTGTCAAACATGAATTAATGCCTAGGGAAAGAGACAAATTTTCAAAAAGACGGTCCTAAACTCCTAGCTTATTCCGACATAATCTTGATGGATTACTGGTAAGTACGATGATATTTTCTAAAGCCGTTGTTACTATTGCAGTATGCTTAGTTTTTATTGGCACAGCAGCCACATTTACTAATGGATCGATAAAACCAACGATAGTTATTTTCCTGTGTTGGATTTAGGCAATTGGAAACGATCAACTGCTGTCGAGTTGTCAAATGGATGATAGTATTATATTAATTTAAGGTGTGCCCAAATGACGTTAGGAAATTTTAGTAGTTGACAAAGTGTGAAAGATCAGTGACATCCTGGCATATCATTCGCAAATTGGGATGCCATAATCTAATATTTTCTACTGAGAGCATTAGTTATATTTTATGTCTATATGAACAAATTCAAAAGTGATTTATTACGGGGGGGGGCCCACATTTTGCTATGGCCAAAACGAAACGATTAACCACATAGTGATAATGGATTATTGCGATTGCACTGGATATATGGTCATCTTGGACAAACAGAAAGTTTCTTGAACGGCTGAATAACTTTAAGGGTCCCCGGAAAGGTTGATTGTTTCGCAAAGCTCTCATCAACCTTTTCAACAAAGGATCAATCTGCGACATTCAGTTATTTGAACATAATGCATTCACTGAATCCTGGTGAATTCAACACACAAAGAAAAATTATAGTAAAGTTATAGTATGTTAGGCAAACTTGTCCATAGGTTCATCTCCTCACCCACCAGGTTCTTAATTCATAACAGACAGAGAAGATTTAATCCGAGTAAATCTCCTCCATCAATATGTCTGGTTCTAAAATATAAAGAGTTACCGGGAGAGGTTTAATATCAAGTAATTGTGGATATGCGATTATTGCTGTAGTAACCGATGTTGGTAACTCATCCGAGTTCATAGGTGTTAACAGATTAAAGTATGTATACCCTTCCTCGTGCAAAACAACGTAACAGGTTCTCCTCTGGATCATGAGATTTGATATCCCAATTGAGAGGGTGATTCTTTAGGAAACTATACACCGCACTTTACTTTGTTAATCGTTGCAAAGGCATTGAAACTGTGTGTGAATGGAAGTTGGCCGGGATATTTTGACAATTTTAATTGTTGAAGGGTTTGCTTTTCACCTTTGCCAGTTGGCAAATGATAGTCTTTTCGATGATCTATTAATTCTTCTATTATTTTTACTCGCAGTGCAATATGTTGACTTACGTTATTGTATAAATACTGTGAAAAACATTGAAAAAGGGAATCCCCTCCTCCAGGCATAGAATGTTCTATAAATCCGTCTGGAACCTCCGGGATATAACTTTTATCAATTGTTTCCGATTTAATTTCATAAGGATTACGAGACAAAAAGTCTGCTACTATATTTAATTTGCCCGGTAAATAGTGAAGCTCGTAATCGAGGTCGTTTAATTCCTCCAGAGTTCGGGCAACTCGGTGGTTTACAAGTGGCATGTTTTGCAGAAATAGGATAAGTTTATGATCAGTGTATATGATGACTTTAATCTTGTATAAGAACGGTTTTAATGACCTGACGGCCCAACGAATGGCAGCAACCTCCCTTTCAGTAGTGCTATACCCCCTTTGAGCCTTTGAAAATACAGTTGAGATGTATGCTATAGGTTTTTCTTCATTATCCTGAACCTGGCTAAGACAGGCTCCTGCACCTATCGATGCATCTGTATAAAGTAATAGTGGTTGTGCTTTTTCTGTACGATCCGGATAAGTTAATAAGGGTGGTTTGGTTAAGAGTTGTTTTAATTTGTCAAAAGCTTGTTGACATTCATCGTCAGGAATGGTATGATTTACTATTTTAATTATTTCAAACAGGGGCTTGCATCACTGAACGTCGTATATGCGAGGATAGAAATTACCAGTCCCTAGAACTGTGAACTTTTTTACTGTAGTTGGTGCTTTGAAGTCTTGAATTCCTTTAAGATTCTTTTCCAGGGAATCATACCCTATACTTGAAATTACGTAAGTTCGCCAGGAAGCTTACTTATCGATCTTAGTTAAATACTTTTGAAGGTTTCAGTTGATCCGTTAACAATGAATGCTGTAAGCAACCTCTATTCTAATACTGCCAAATGTTTGCAAAGGTTTTAGTGATTAGATAAGCACATCGTCCAGATAAACTCTGACTTCTTCCCATGAAAGGTGACTTAATATCAAGTGCATGGCGCAGTGGAAGCGTGCTGGGCCCATAACCCAGAGGTCCGTAGATCGAAACTACGCTCTGCTACCAATTTTGTGTTGTGGAGTTGTCGGGAATGTAAACGTGAATGTAGATTCCAAGGGAGTATAAGGAAGTGTAATTGTTTTAAGGTAAAGGACTCATTAAAGTCAACGCAATGGAAAAAAAATCAGTTTCAATAACAAGAGATCGTAAAAAAAACTATTTCTAAGATAATGTCCCACAAAATAAAGACAAAAAAAAAAACTAATAAAATAATTAGTTGCAATGATAACTCACCTTTCCTTTTCCAAACAATTCCTTAATCTAAAGGTGCTTATAACTATCCCTAGTCATGCTTCATGTGCGTGCAACATATAACATCTAACAAGAGTACAAAGAGGTGTGAAAGTTCTTAATAAAGGCAGGATATCCAACTCAGTCTAGTAAGCAGAATTGAAAAAGTTAAGAGTTTAATAAAAAGAAACGGACTTATAAAATAAAAACACTTGAAAAAATAAAAAAAACTTAATGATTTACCTTTTTTAATAACCTTTTAATATTTAAAGACTTTATACGCAATAAAAAAAGGAAAGATATGTAGGATGAATAAGTCTTATTAAGTCTTATATTACTTCTCTAGTAGCTTGATAATGGAATGAAAAGTTTAAAATAAATTTTAGCAACTTTTTACTTTTACTTAAAGTTTATAAATTTTTTTGGTTCACAAGAAATTTTTAAGTGCATTTATTCCCTTATAATATATATATATTATTATATATATATATATACTATATATATATATTTATATATATCATATATTATATATTATATATATTATGATATAATATTATAATATCAACCTGCCGGGGAGCAGATACCCCCTCAGTAAACATATATTTGTACAAAAATTATTCTTTTGTGATGTATATATGAAAGTACATATACACATCTATTGAAGGCAATACGATCGTATTCTGAAACCGGTCCAAATTTGCAATATATATAATAAGTGAATAATGGAAAAGCAGTACTTAAACCTAAATAAATGCTAAAAAAAATCTTCAAACAAGGTTCACTGTACTTTAATATGGGATTCACTTTGGAAAGACAGAAAAAAATATTGTTAAATATTCAAAGAAGGCATGTAGCAATGATACTAATATATTTATACCCACACTTTTCAGTTTTTCTTTGTTTTTAGAGAGTGTTATTAATTATTAAGTACAGCACATGTTACCGCAAACACAGTCACTAAGTGTTTTTATCACAAACAAAAAAAATATTGTAAGCATAAATGAATTCACCAAAAAAAATAACAGTGAATAGTTATTACTAAGTATATAATTTCATATAATTTCAAATCAAGTAAAGTATATTTCTATATTCCAAAAAAAAAAAGGTATTGCAATTCGTGAGTTACGCTACCTTAGGCATTATAAAGGTGTGTGTAAAGTGATGCACTATGCTTAAAAAACTTCAATCCAGTGTAACAAACCGAAGATTCGGTTTAAAATAGATTGCAATGTGAACAAAGATGTACAGAGAAAGTTGCAAAAAGGTCCTGTCACTTGACTTTACAAATGGTGTACCGATGGGTCCTATGCCCAAATCATGCACCTAGACAGGAATACTCAAAAGGTATTGAAGCAAAAGGGTCCGAGCCCTTGTTCTAAGGAGATTGTATCTTTGGTATCAAAAGGGTCCCGCAACCCTTGTCCTAAAAACAAAAATAACTATAATTAACAGTTAACAAAAAACTGAATGTGTCACATTGTACTTGTAAGAAAAGAAAAAAAATGTAAAACGTTTAGATTACCTCAAGGCAATGTAAATCAGTACATAAAGATGTTCGTCCTTCACTTTTGAAACAAAAATTTGACAGTTGATCGACTTGAGGACACAATTAGAGAAGCAAGAACGTCTATTCTATAAATAAAAGCAATACTTACGTAAATTGTATCCATTAATTTGCATTGCATATAACTTCAAAAACTCAAAAATAAGAGAAACATATGTCAAATTCTTACACCAACCTGGATAAGAATCTTAAATTACGCAAGATTTGTCAGATTACGTATAATCACAGGTAAAGTTGAAATAAAGCTGAAGACAGTTTATAAATTACTGCAAAAAAATAAAAAAAACTTGCTTGTACTTATTTGTAGAAGTAAAACTCTACAATATATATTACTGAGACTAGGACTGTCAGACTGATCCGTGAAGAATTATATTTAAATACAACTGAAAAGTCTGATTAATACAGAATACAAATGACTGTGACAATGAAGAAAACAAACACTGACTATTCCCAAATCCCAAATTATGAAAGCTGTCAATGGTAAATAATAGGAAAGGGCTGTCTCTCACCGTATAATCCCCTCCTACTTCCAAGATCTTTAGTCTTCACTCCTCTAAGGCTGTGATCTATACTCAATCGGAAGCTAAAAGGACCTTACTCCAATGAAAGGTAATTGTCTTTTACTATCTGTCTGTCCAGTATCTAGATGTTGTGCATCGTCAATTTTCCTGATGTTTATCTTGAGTGAGTGGTAGTAATAAGAACACAACAGCGACAACCTTATAATTATAACAACAAAGACAAAGGGGATAATAAAAGAGGAGTAAAACTTAAACTTTACTTTGAAAGGATTATTACACAATTTACAAAATGTTTAAGAAATAAGATACTCTATGAAATCATAGAAAATGGTGATATACAAATTGAGACTGTTGAGGATTGAAATAAATCCACTTGAAATATTGAAGATCGAAATAAGCCCCTCGCAGTTTAATCAAGCGAAAGACAACAAAGATTGTAATTTCAACAATTGCTACAGTCCGAGAATAATACTATACATTTCAGCAAGAAATGATTATCAAAGACCACCAACTGAATTTAACAAGATACTCAGAGAATATGAAATGAAATGATGTCTGCGATTGACACTAAAACAATTTACTAAAAGACTTGTAACCAAAAATGAGACAATCACAAAGCAGAACAATGTAAGAAAAGGAAATACAGTGTGGAAATGCTTTACTAAAATAACTTTGGGGAGTTAAGAAATACTCCTGAATTGCTGATGAAATAAAGACAAAGACAAACAAAGACAAAGAATATAGAGACAGTAAGAAGCCACATGGGCCTATCGAGACTGTCCCAGTCAACCCACTACCCAAACATGCTCATGCAAATCCACAAAGCACCCTAGGGCTGTCAAATTGTTGTAACTACAAATCCACCAATTTGGCTTAGTCAAAACTAATGATATATATATATTTATAACCCACCATCACATGCATTAATAACTAATTATGGTCACACACCTGCCATCTAACATTAATAACTACTTAACTTAAAAACCCGCCAATTTGGCTTCGTCAATATATTATATGATACCCAACCCATCCATAAAGGAATCTAACCCTTTCTTAAATGTTGCAATCGAGTCACACTCAACAACCTCCTGTGGCATCCGTCCAAAATGTTAACAACCCTATTTACTGAATGCATGCTTTTTATATCAGATGGCATTGCTTTCTTCTTAATTTTCTTATTATGCCCCCTGGTCACCTGTCCATGTTCTACTATGAAAAATTTATTGGTCTCTGTATTATCTCAATAGATGTAAATAGTTTGTAGACTTGTATCATGTCCCCTCTGAGAAATCGCCTTTCTACAGAAAACATCCTAACCCCTTCAGCCTCTCCTCCATAGCTCTTACCCTCAAACCCAGAAATCATCCTTGTTGCTCTACGTGCACTCTCTCTAGCATATCTAAGTCTTTCTTTAATAAGGGGCCCAAACTATGTGCACAATACTCTTACTGGCCTAACATAGCTATTACAGTGTACTTATTACTTCCTTGCTCTGTAAACAACATGCGATTTATTATGCCAGCATCCTTATTAGCTTTATTTCTAAGCTCCAAACACTGATTATTCTGAGTTTCTACGCATTGCTTTATAAATCACACTAAATCTTTTTCTTTGGTCCACAGACTCAAGCAAGCCATCCCCATTCATTATCGTAGTTAAAACTTTTATTTGAGTAACCTGAGGTGAAGAACCTTACACTTTTTACTATTAAAATTCATTTGCCACTTATCTGCCCACCCAAGGAAGTTTATCAAGATCATTTGGGGAATCTTTATGCAACCTTCACTATCCTTAACTGAGGTGGCCACTGTTAGTAATCATCTGCAAATTCAGAAACCTTGCATTTAAGTCCCCTGTCTAAATCATTTTATATATGAGGAACAATAGTGGCCCAGCACGGGGAACCCTGTGGGACACCACTCTCACTAATTTCCATGATGATTTATTCCCTTTAGTTGTACACACTTGTTTTCTATTTCGCAACCACTCTTAAAATCCAAACCATGTACCACTCACCTATACCACATTGCAATAACTTTTTCATCGCCTTATGTGGGGAACCTATCAAAAGCTTTACTAAAGTTCTAAAATACAATATTTTAGAATCCTCCTCGGTCAATGCAGGCAGTAATGTATTCCATAAATTCTAAAAGGTTGTCTGA
>JABUQX010016839.1:40000-92500 GCA_015478945.1 Trachelipus rathkii | reverse complement strand
GATATATTATATAATTTATAATATCATAGTTTATCATATAATATATCATATACTATATATATATAATTATATAATAATCTAAACTAATATATGAGTTTTATTAGATATATATAATAAATATATATATATTATAATATATTATCATCATCATCTTCCTTCTTTTCCCAAGACTGGGGTAAGGTGCGTGACAAGCATTGAAAAGAAAAGTAGTAGAAGAATATGACACAATGTCGAAAAGAAAGCCCTGCCTCACCGCCCCTCAATACCTATTAGTTGAAGAACTCGTCGCAGTCAGAAAAATCACCCTAGAGCTTCACGGGACCGCGACGGACCCTCACTATGGCTATGGCCAGTGAAGGGTTCATCCCTGGCCCAGGTGGGCATACCATTACCCCCTTCACAATAAATCACCCCGCCTATTTACCTCTCTAACTGATGCCATGCCTTTATTCTACGCCTCTGCCAAACTCACATTTCTCTACTTTAGGCACATTTCGTTTACTGACTCAATCCACTATTTTTCTCTTCTGTCTCCCAGACCGGACTCTGACTTTTCCCCGAAACACACTCCTTACCACTATACATTCGCCATAAACTACCATATAACGACTGTCATGGTTCATCTTTCCACATGACCCAAAACCATCTCCTGATGTATTGTTCATTTATTCATCCACTTTCCCCTTTCTTCACACTCCACAGAAAAACTCTCTAATAACGTTCTCATTCCTCATATTTATCAATCTTCTCACAACCTAGCCATGCCCCTAAGATTGTCCATCTGAACACATTTGAACTACTTTAGATCTATACTACTTCTTATTCCAGACCATAGTCTCACTACCATACATAACACAGGTAACAACATTTACCAAGGATGTAATACTCTAGCGCACTCAAGACTTAAGTCCTCTTTACATACATTCAATCCAACGATTTAATGTGCAAAACCTAACCACCTTCTGCCTCATAACTTTCCTATTGACACTCTGCATCAATCCAGTCCCTTTTCATCACTAACATATACCCTAAAATATAAATTTAAATAACTTTCAGAAAAGAAACTCTGCTTCCAGCTGCTCACCTCCAACATAACTTCACCCTGAGGGACTGTCCTCACTCACTCACAACCATAAACCTTACTCTTCAATAATCTATTGTTACTTTCTCAAACGCCCTCCTGTTACACACCCTTGCCAAAACTCTCTACCACCTCTCAAAAACTTCGATTACAGATTCATACACTCAAAACAATATCATAAGCAATTATAAAATTAGGCTAAGATGGAGCACCCTCTCTAACCTCTTAATTCTCCATATATAATATATTATATAATATAAATATATATATATATTATATATATAATATATATATATATATGATATATATATATATATATAATATATTATATATATATATATTATTATATTAGTTATATATATTATCATATGATAGGTGATCAAAAAAGGGTGGTATAACAGGGGTTTTGGGGTGTCGGGAAAAATGAAGAATGGTAGGAGTGTGATTGATTTCTGTGAAGAGAGGAATGTGTATGTGTGTAAGAATACTTTCTTTAAAACACAAGAGTATCCATAAGTATACAAGAGTTGTGTAGGTAGAGATGGTTATCGAAGTGAATAGTATGATTGATTTGTGTTTGGGTGAAGAAGGAGATGTTGAAGTATGGTTGGATGTTAAATCAGTGAGGCGAGTTTAGGAATGGGATTATCGGGATCATTATGTGTTCTATGTAAAATTAAGTTAGTGGGGGCTTGGATGGAGGAGGAGGTGATACGAAAGGAAGTAGGTAGAAATTTAAGAGTGAGAAGTTAAGGAGCAAGAGAATAAGGATAAGTATGTAAGAAGCGCTTGCTAGTAAATCGGTTGAATGTGGAAACAAGTTGATACTGAACAAATCTGGGGCAAATGAAGGAAGCAATTGTTTAGTAGTGTCCAAAGGAAGTGTGTGGATGTGCTAAAGTAGAAGTAAGAATGTTAACACAGGAAATGGTGGAATGAAGAGGTGATGAAAGCTGTTAAAGGTAAAAAGAAGCGTGGTTGAATGTACTAAAAGCAAATGATGAAGTTTCAAAAGAAAGATGCTTGGAATTATATAAGGAGAAAAAAGAAATACTAAAGGTGTATACGTAGGAGAAAGCAAGAGGTAATGAACAGTTGGAAGGAGGATCGAATGAGGACATACAAGGGAAAATAGGAAGCTCTTCTGGAAGGAAGCGCGGAAAGGTTAAGAAGGGAATAGGGGAATCTGCTTTAGAATTAATCGAATAGGGATGCGTGCTTTTGTAACTGATGAAATGGATGTGATTTGAGTGTGGAAGACGTTCATAAAATCTCCACAATATTAACAGTAATGATGAGGTGTTAGTGAATGTGTGTGGGTTTTGATGGTGCAAGAAGGAATAGGTATTTTGGGATGAAGGTTTAGTAAGGAGGAGGTAATGGGTAGGGTGAGAAATGAAGGAAACTAAATTTGCAGCGTATAGAGAAATTATAGTGAAGAGATCAAGAGCGGGAGGCGAGATGGTGATATGAGTCGGATTTGGAACGTGGTTGTAATAAGCGTTTTGGAGGGTAGGTAGTTCCAAGGGATTGGAAGGAGAGCGGTAATGTACCCTTGTATAAGGGTAAGGAGAAAAGGGAACTGTAGAAATTATAGGGAAATAAGTTTATTGTAGTGTTGTAGGGGAAGGTATATCTGGTATTTTTGGTCAAAAGAGTGCGTCGAGTGGACTGAAGGACTGATTGGTTGAAGAACAAGGGGCGTTTAGGAGTGGGAGAGGATGTGTGTGGATCAAAATCTTTACATTTGGAAACAAATGATTGGAAAATGAGGAGAAGAAAAATAAATTATATTTTAGTTTTATGGATTTACAACAGGCGTATGAATAGAGTTAATAGGGAAGCTTTATGGCAGGATTAGTGATATATGGTGTTGGTGGTAGGCTTTCTGAATGGAATTCAAAAGTATGTATGTGACGAAGTGAAGCGTGTGTAAGAATAAATGGTGTCAATGGGATTGGTTTAGGATTTAATAGCGGAGTGAGACAGGGTGTGTATGTCTCCTTGGTTATTTCAATGTGTATATGGATGGGGTTATGAAAGAATTCGAGTTGGGATGGCAGGAAATGGTGTTAGAATGGATGGAGAATGGAGAGGTGCCTGTAACGTTATGTGATTATTTGGGAGAGGGTGCCCTACCTTTGTATGCGGACGCATTTGGTTCTGGTGGCGAGTCTGAAGAGAGTTGTTTGAGAGGATTGGTGGAGGATTTGGCAGGGTATTGTAAAAGGAGGGGTCTGAAGTAAACGTAGATTAGATAAGTATAAGGTTATGGTTGTGAGGTGAGACAGACCTCAGTTGTGAAGTTATGTTAGATCATGAGCAGCTGGAGCAAGTGTCGTGGTTTAAAGATTTAGGGTATGTGTTGGATGAGAAGGGACACGGATGATGCAGAGTGTAGTAGGAAAAGATATGTGAATTAAGGGTCAGGTAATGGTGGCTGGGTGCAAATTATAATAACGTTTAGTGAAAAAAACTTAAAGTCTGAGTGACCGCTAAGAGTCATACATATGAGGGTATGTTGTTACCTGTGTTATTGCTAAGAGTTAGGTGAGACTTAATATGGTAAGTAAAAGAAAATATTTGAATTTAAGATTTAAAGTCAAATATACTTTGTTCTGCTCCGATTTCAAGATGAATAGGACTTATGCTAGGTAGCTGTAATGAATTAAAAATAAAAGTGAGGAATGAACGTATTAGAGAGTTACAGTTATGTGGTGTGATGTGAAGAAACGGATAAATGAAAGAATAAAATGAAAGAGTTATGTTGAGTGGTAATTTTATGAATGACAGTGAATGAAAAATGAAAATGACATGAAATGTCGGTTGGGTATAAGCGATGATCATATAGTGGAGAAGTTTGTTGGGAACAGAATCGAGCATGGAATAATGGAAGACTCGATAGACGAGAAAATAGTGGAATTGAGTGTCGAGTATGTGAAATACGAATGATCTTGAAGGGAGAAAATGTGGTTTGGCAGAGGCGAGAATAAAGGTGCGTGATAATGGAGAGAATGGCGGGGTTTTGTATGGGAGGCATGAGTTTTGTGGTACATACACATGTGCACAGCGGAATATGATACAATCCTTACATTGACGAATGTTTACCATAATAGTGTAGGAGATTCCGTAATCATCAAGGAATACACAACGATGATGCTCTGAGGGTGGAGTTTTCATGTAGTGTACTGATGACGGAGCTCTCATAACTAATTAACTGGCTTATCAATGAGGGGCCGGTAAGGCTTGCTATTCTTTTCGACTTTGTCATGTTCTTCCTACTGCTTTTCATTTTCCGATGCTTGACAGACCTTACCCCAATCTTGGGGCAAAGAGGAAGGTGAAGAAAGAGAAAGAATAGGAATATATATTATATATAATTATAGAATATATATATGTATATATATTATATAATATAACACCTACCTATATATATAATATTTATATATCCTAATATATAAGAGTAAATAAGATATAGTAGGTATTATAAACTAATAATATATTATATAGTAGATAATATATAATATAAATTATATCCCATATTATATACTTCCTCTTTTTCCAGATTGGGGGTGAGGTGCATAGCAAATACACTGGACACAGAAAATTAATAGAAGAACATGACCCAAGTTGAAAAAAAAGCGTCCCCATTATACTCTTAAGTGAGAACTCATTGCAGTCAGAAAAATCCAACCTAGGATTTCACGAGACTGCAATAAACCCCCATTGTTGTATCTCATCAATTTAGGGTTCATCCCCTGGGCAAAGCCCACAACTATACCCCCTCACAAAACCCCGCCATTCACTCCTGTTATGCACCTTTCCTTCTCGCTCTGCCCAAACGCACATTTTTCTCCGCCAGGCATTCCTTTACTGACTCAATCCACTTTTTCTTCAGTCTCTCAGCCGGTTGATTCCTAGAACACTCACCACTATAGATCCGCTTAACCAACCGACTGTCATCCATCCTTTCCATATGACCAAACCATCTCAATGTAATCTCGTTTATTCTCTCATTTACACCTTTCTTCACACCACATAACTCCCTAATGCGTTTATTACTCATAATCAGTGATTGATTCTTTTCCATTGCATCAGTAAATGATTTCCACTGAATTATTATTATTATTATTTTTATTATTATTATTATTATTATTATTATTATTATTATTATTATTATTATTATTATTATTATTATTATTATTATTATTATTATTTATATTATTATTTATTTATTTATTTATTAATTTATTTATTTTATTTTCTGAAGGTATTTCGGCTTAAGAATCAATTGAATAAGTTACAAGAAAATCCTGTTCAATGTTCTCCAAGCCATATAACCGAGAGGAGGCGCAACTTAAAAAAATCTTTTGAAGCAAACTCTAGTAAAGAAGAGGATGAGGATCATCCGCCAGAGCATAGTTTTGACAAATCTTTGCTACAGTCCATTGAAAAATTAAAAGAAGAAAATGAAAGACTTACAAACCAGTTGACAGCCATTCAAGAGGATAAAGCCAAACTTGCAGCTCAGTATGAGAGTCTGGTTAACCAATTAAGTAAGAATATTATTATTATTATTAATAATATTATTATTATTATTATTATTATTATTATTATTATTATTATTATTATTATTATTATTATTATTATTATTATTATTATTATTATTATTATTATTATTTTGGTTCAAAAATTGAGAATATATTATTATGATGGATATATATATTTAGAAACAATAAATTTGATTTGCTTGCTGTAACTGAAACAAATTAGAAAAGAATCGGTGAAGACTAGTGGTGTGGGGTGAAATGTTTGTGTGCTGGAGTGGAGAGGAATGAGATGGGGAGAGAAGAAGTTGCGGTTTATGAGTGATTTGTCTCACAGAGCTATAGTTGATTTTGTTTGTGTGCATACTAGATTACTAATGGTTAAAGTTGTTTGAGAATGTCAAGGGATGTGTGGTTGTATCATATGATCCATCTGAGGGTGATGTTGGGGAGAGTGGGTCTTTCTGGGATAATCTAAACGATGTTTTGGACGTGGTGAATAGATTGATTGTGTTGGGCGACTTGAATGGTTGGATGGGTGATTGAAAAAGGGTTGGTATAACAGGTGCCTTTGGGGTTGCGGGAGAAAATAAAAATGGAAGGAAAGTGATTGATTTCTGTGAGGAGAGATGTATGTGTGTAAGTAATACGTATTCTACGAGCACAAGAGTATCCATAATTTGGTGAAGGTAGAGATGGTATCGAAGTGAAAAATATGGTTGATTATGTGTTGATGAAGGAGATGTTGAAATATGTGATGGATGTAAATTCAGTGAGGGGGTTGGGTATGGGATTATTAGATCATTGTTGTTTTATGTAAGATTAAGTTAGTGGAGGCTTGGATGGAGAAGAAAGAGATAAAGAGGGAAGTGGGAAGAATTAAGAGTGAGAAGTTAAGTGTACAAGGTTATAAGGAAAGTATGTAAGAGCACTTGTAAATAAATCAGTTGAATGTGAACAAAATGAAACTGAACGAATCTGTGAACGCAAATGAAGGAAGCCTTTGTTAGTAGTGCGAAAGAAGTATGTGGTTGTGCTAAAGTAGTAAGTAAGAGTGTCAACAGTGAGTGGTGGAATGAAGAGGCATTGCAAGCACTTAAAAGTAAAAAAAAAAGTCGTGGCTGAATGTGCTAAACGTCAATGATTAGGTCTTAAAAGAAGGTGTTTGGAATTATATAAGGAGAAATAAAAGGAATTCTGAAAGTTGCATACGTAGGAGGAAGAATGAGGCAAATGAAGAGTTTGGAAGGAGGATGAATGTGGACTTACAGCTGAATAGGAAGCTCTTCTGGAAGGAAGCGCGAAAGGTTAAAAATGAGAGTAAGATGAATATTCATAGAATAATGAATAGGGATGGTGCTTTCATAACTGATGAAATGGATGTGAGGAGAGTGTGGAAGGAACACTTCGAAAATCTGCATAACATTGGCAGTAATGAAGAGGTGATGGTGAATGTGTGTGGGTTTGATGGTGGGAGAAGAAATAGATATTTTATAGATAATGAATGATAGTCGGTTGGTTAAGTATATGTATAGTGGTGAGTGTGCTAAGAATCAACCGACTGGGAGACCGAAGAAAAAGTGGATTGAGCCAATAAAGGAATTTTTGAAGAAAAGGAATGCGAGTTTGTCAGAGGCGAAAAGAAAGATGCATAATAAGAGTGAATGGCTTGGTTGTGTTTGGGTTTATGGTTATGGGTTTCCTGGTCCAAGGAAAGAACCCTACATTAACGAGATACCACAGTGGGTAGTTCGTTACAGTCTCGTGAAGCCCAAGGGTTGATATTTTTCTGACTGCGACGAGTCATCACTTAAGGGTAGGGGGTGCTTTCTTTTCTACTTACATCATGTTCTTCTACTACTATTCTGTTTCCGCTGTATGCTACGCACCTCACCCCCAATCTGGGGAAAAGAGGTAGTTGATGATGATGATATATATTATTTCAGAGGAACAGGAAGTGAATCGTGTTTCATTATCAGAGAGTATGACTCAAACGTCCCCAAGAATTGAGTCTCCGTCTTCACCTAAAAATGAAATTTCGGATGAATCTTTAAATATTTTAAAAGTAAGCATCACTTTTAGTTTTGTTATAGTTTTAAGATTAATTAGTATTACGGTATGCACACTAGTGAACCCTTAAAAAGACATTAATGATTATAAAAAAGGTTAATCCGATAATCTGAGCCACATTATTCGTATTGAATGCATATTCAGCTCAAGCAACACATGTACGTTTTCTAGATTATGTTTTTAAAGTCTTCCTAGCGTTGAATGTGTATATGATTAGCTTGAATCATTGAATCTTGAGTAAGGATAACACAGTTCAAGCAAGGTTTCAATTATCTCTTTCATATGTATTTTGTTAGGAGTAAATTTTATCTTCTATTTGCAGATTAGCCTTAAAATTAACTAATACCTTCCACTTTGATATGGGATTTATTTAAGCTGCAATGATTAATTTATTAATACTCCTTTTGAGTATTTTATTTTCATCAAAGAGTCATGGAATTTTATAAAAAGTAATAATTTGTATATATATATATATATATATTTTTTTTTTTATAGGTACAGATTGAGGAGCTTCAAAACAAAGAAAAGGTCTGGGAGGATGAGAGAAGCACATATAAGGAACTTGTCCTTAACTTGAAAGAAGATAGAATTTTCTTTAAAGACACGTCACAGCAGAGGAAGTAAGCATTTTTTTTTTTTTTTTATCACCACCTCTCTTAACGGTAGTCTCGATGCCACCTTGAGTCAAATCATAGCTCTGAACACTTAGCTCCTCGAGACCAACATTCATTTGCTCAGGCTTTCGTAAATGATCTCCATAGCCACTTCTTCCGTTCCTATCTATGCTGGGATCTTTTCAAGGAAGGTCACTTGAGGTTTTGACCATACCCAGGGCTCCGACAGCTATTGGTACCACCTCACGCTCATCCATCTCCCACATCTTCCTCATGGTATAAAATAATCTTTGATATTTTATTCCTTTTTCTTTTTTATAGAGTACAATTTTTCCATCGTATGTTACTCCAATCTCTATTAATTTTCATTTCGTGCTGGTTTCTTGAGATATACAGTATTCGGTCTATTGTTTGGTGCATAAATATCTGTGAGTATTCCAAAATCATATTAAATTTGAACTAGTCCGTTTTCAACTATTGCAGAGGGGGGTGGAAGTTGTAATTTCAGTGATTGTTAGGGGTATCTACATTATTTATCTTGTAAAGTCTGAAATTAATGATTTTCCATATGGAGTTCTCTTTCTGTATACAGTCCCACATGTAGAAGCCTTATATCTGGACAATTGTTTGTTTCTGCCAATATTTCAAATATTCTGCATCTATCAGAGTTATCAATCCCTTCTATATGCTTTGTGAGCCAATTTGAACAGTAATCAGAATTCTTTCATCTTGCAGTTTTAAAAATCCTTTTGCAATTACCTTTACCATTTTTTTTATATTAACTTTATTTTTATTTTTTTTTAAATGTTGAAATGCTTAGCGTCTTTGTGTTCTTTCCATTCTAATTCGTTCGCTCCCTTCCTACTTTTTTTTATTTAAGTATCTTTAAAATATTTATTCTTTAATCTTATCTTCCCATCTATTCTGTATCCTCAAGTTGATATAGTGTTTATCAAGGTTTGCCCTTGCCTTTTATGTTATTGATGATGTTTCAGGCATGCATTCCTCGTGTTCATTTCATTGTTAGTTAATTAATTTAATCTTTTTCTCGCTTTTTTCCCCTAAGTATTCTATCCATTCCAACTATTTCACTGTTTTGGACCCCACCCATGTGTGGTGTTCCCATACCTTCATCTCGTTGGATGTAAACTGGAGCCATACGTTAATTCTTGTATGTCTTGTGTTCATTAAGGAGATTCCTTATTATATCCAGAGGATTTATTTAATACTGGTACCAGTCTACAATTCTTAAACTTTATTTTATTACTGATATTGTCAATACCTTAAATGACTATTTAATTTTCTTTGCACTAAATTCAGTTTTATGTATTTTTTCACTTTCTCTTTCATAATTTCTTTTTCAATTTTTCATGATTCCTTCACTCCTTCATTTGAAAGTTCCTTTTTGTTCCAGTTCTTTAATTTCAAATTTATTTACCGTGATGTTATTTACATGTGTCAAGGAGAAAGACACGTTACATCAGATAAACTTTTCTAAGCCTAATTGAGCTCAATTGCATAAAATTCTTATCCCTGGAAGGTGCTTTTAATGTCTTTTTTTATTTTTTTATTTTTTTTATTGTTTGAACTAATTTTATTTAGGTTACAGCCTCTCTTTTTTTTTTTTTTTTTTACTTAGCGATTGAACATGAATCTTGTTTCGAAGGAACATTCTGGCACCAAACCTATTTTCCTTCATATAAAGCTCTGAAATAGGATATCAAATTAAATAGGGCCTATTTGTTTTTATTTTCAGTGACGAATTATGGACCTTGCAGAAAGAATTGATCAAACTACAGAAAGAAATTTCAGGGTTGCAACTAAATGGTAAACCTATTTGTAAGCAGTGCACAAAACCTTCTTATCGTACTACCAAGCTTACTAGAAAAATAGTAGTTAAAGGTACTTGTTTGATTGCCTTTGGTACTTGCTGTTTTTGGGTACTATTTAATGGTTCTATTTGCCATTTGATATTTAGTTGTTTTCGGTATAATTTTAATGGTTCTGTTTCGTTTTAAATTTTGATTTACATATTTTATTTTCTTAGTTATTATTATTTTTTTTTTAATATTTTTCCAACTTTACTTTTTTTTACTGTTTTCTTTTTATTCCTTGTATTAATATTTAAATATTACTTTGAAACGTGTTTATTGCGTAAATTATTTACTTCATTTTTTTTTATTTAAATTTTTTATTTTTTTTTTATTTTTTGTTTGTTTTTAACATTATCTTTTTCTTCATTATCTTTTTCATTCAATTTAACTTTTTTCCTATTCGTAATTTATTTATTTATATATTTATTTATTTATTTATATATTTATTTATTTGTTTATTATGTATTTATTTAGAAAAATTTGAAAATACTTATGCAGTATATATTTTTTTGTACATAGGTAATATATTTAATTTTTTACCATTTTTTTTATCAGATTTCTTTGTCTTGTTAGTCATATTATTTTATACTGACTATTAACTTTGTAGGTGTATGAAATTGTTTAAAATTTTTTTATGTAATTTATAGAATTGGTTACAGATATTGGTTTGTCCTAATTTAGCTATTGTAGTAGTAGTAGTAGTAGTAGTAGTAGTAGTAGTAGTAGTAGTAGTAGTAGTAGTTGTTGTTGTGGTTTTGGTAGTAGTATTAGTAGCAGTTATTGAAATAGTCCTCATAACTTTTAATGATAAATGTTAATTTTGTAGTATTTGACCAAACTTTTTTAGTAGTTTAATTAGAAACCTAAACCTTTGAGGTGTGATTTTTTTTTCACTAATTTGTGGCAGAACATTTTTATAATTTATAGAGATAATCGATTATTATACTTCTTGATTTTAATAAAAATAGAATATGCAGTGAATATTTTATAGCTTATTTGTTTCACTGTTTACATTATTACTTATACTAATATTCATTTATATATATATATATATATATATATTTATATGAGTATATATAATATATATATATATAATATATATATATATAATATATATATATATATATTTATATATAATATATAATTATTATATATATATATATATATATATATATATATATATATATATATATATATATATATATATATATATATATTGTGTGTGTGTGTGTGTGTGTTTTTTAATTTTTTTTAGGCAATTAATATTTATCATGGTATTAGATATATATAGTTGTTTGAAAGTGCTTAAATATTTGAATAAATTTCATGGTTTAACACATTTTGATATTTATTTCAGACATGGGTACTGTTACTACTCCGAGACCTAGTTCAAAAGGAAGTGGTAGTACTTCTGCTTCTTTAAGTGATAAAAATTCTTCCAAAACTAACGCCGCTGTTGCTAGTGGCTCACCAAAACGTCTTCCAACTCCAATTAAAAGTTTGAAAAAGGAAAATCTCTCTCGATCTTCATCCTCCAATACCGTGTCAAAATCAGTGTCTTCGTCAACTCCCCCTTCATCAGGTTCTGATAGTGCGCAGCCCTCTCCTAGTCACAAAGAAAAGACAATCAATAGGTCTTCTTCCGTCAAAGGTTCTAAAAAAGATGGAAGTTCTAGTTCACCATCGAAATGCTCATCTCTTATAAAAGCAAAACAATCATCTGTTAGTTCTTGCTCCTCGCCTGTCAAAAGAAACAGTTCTACTCACTCAAATTCTCCTTCAGTATCACGTAAGGGCACTTCGCCCGTAGGTGGTACTCACTCAAATTCCCCTGTAGTATCACGTAAGGGCACTCCACCCACAAGTTGTAATGTTTCACCAAATAAAGGTTCTAGTCATTCTTCGCCCACAGGTATTAACGTTTCACCAAACAAGAAAGATTCTTCTAGTCATTCTCCGCCCACAAGTATTAACGTTTCACCAAACAAGAAAGGTTCTTCTAGTCATTCTCCTGTGGCTAGTCATTCTCCGCCCACAGGTATTAACGTTTCACCAAACAAGAAAGGTTCTTCTAGTCATTCTCCATTGGATTCACCTTTTAGAGGGAAGCCTGATGAAGTAGACCAAGAAAAAGAACATCAAAGTTCTCGTTCCCATTCAACAGATTCTTCTACCAATACTTCTCCGCGAAGCAAATTGGTTAAGAAACTCGAAAAAATAAAGGAAGATGAGGTATGTTTACGTAATTGTAAATGGACAAGATCTTTTTTTTTTTTTAAATAGTAATAGAATACCAATAGTCTTAAGATTTTTAGCAGTTATTTTTGTGGTATGTACAATGATCGATCGCGAGCTTGGTAATGCAGTGGACAGCCATATCAGTACAAAGATAATTCTGTCGAAGAAAGCGCACCCTTTTATTTAAAGTTAGATATTTTTGAATTTTGTTGTCTTTATACCCTAGGGTGACCCCCCAAGTGGGTATTGATTCTTGTTACGGTGTTGTACTCTTCGTGAATAACCTGGACAAGTGACAAGAACCAATACTTGGGGAATTTCGTGCATCCATCCGACCGCAGAACTAGCATGTGCATTTGTCGCATATGAAATCTTTGTCTTTTTTTTCTCCCCTCATTTTTCAAATTATCTGTTATCTTTCAATCCTCCTCCTCCTCCACCACAGTTTCGTCTATCTTTTTTTTTTTCATATGGGGTGGGCAAAGGAATAGTTGAATTATAAAGACCAGAGGATTACGAGACGATATATTCTGAATAGCGAGACGAACGCTTTGAGAATAAATGATTCGGCCCTGTTGAGAGTTAGTATGTTTAAGGTTATAAAAGGCAGCGCCATTAGGTCTGCTGAGCAAGATGGTAGAGAGTGGACAATGTTTAATCAAAAAAGACGGCCGATTCTCCCACTACTTCTTTTATCTTGTAGATACCTCTTATTCCACAATATAATTTCGCTACTATACATTAATACCAGTACCAACATACCCTCATGCAGAACCCTAGCACACTCAAGACTTAGCTTCTTTACATTCATCAAGGATTTAATTTCACCAGCCGCCTTCCTGCTACTCAACTTTCCAGCTACACCCTACATCATCCGTTTCCTTTTCATCCAACATATAACCTTTATATTTAAACTCATATACTTGTTCCAGTTGTTCACCATCCACATTTACTTTTAACCCCCTCCTTTTACTCACCTCGCCAAATCCCTCTACCCACCCTCTCTCAAACTTTTTTCAGATTCGCATCACAAAACAAAATCATTAGCTTGCAAAAGCAGGGCACCCAGCACTCTCTTCCATTCTCTATCAGTCTAACACCCTCCACTACCTTCAATTCTTTTATCACTCCATCCATGTACAAATTAAATAGCAATGGAGACGTGATACATCCCTTCCTCAGTCCATTATTAATTTTAAACCATTAGCTCTCCTCTCCATTTATTCTTACATATGCTTCATTATCGACATAATAATTTTGATAAAATTCTGAAACCTACTACTAATACCTGCCACAGAGCTTCCCTGTTAATCCTGTCATGCGCCTACTGCAAGTCTATAAACCTAAATACAGCTTATACTTCTTTTCATTCATTTTATCACTCACTTGCTTCAATGTAAAAATTTGATCTACACATCCTCTTCTACTTTAAATGTACCTTGTTCTCTACAATCAGTCCCTCAAACACTCGACACACTCTTTCAACCAAAATGCCAGCATACATCTTCACAACAACATTCAATAGACTAATTCCCTTATAGTTTCTCTTATCACCTATCCTCACAGAAAGGTATTGATTCTGGTTTTGGTGTTATGGTCAGAATATTACAACTTAAGACGTAACATTGTGATAAGAACCAATATTATTATTTTTTTTTGTGCTTCCTCCCTCCACGGCCCCAGCACTAGTATGTGACCTTGTTACATACAAAATCTTTGTCTTTCTACTATCCACTCATTTTTCGAATTAATTCTCTATCTTTCAATCCTTTTCTTCGGTAATGAGCATGAAACGATTTCTGGAAAATTCTTATAATACCAAAGAGGTAGATGAACCCCACTTCTTACTTCCTTATGGGAGGGGCACACGTCGTCGTCTGTGCTGACGGGGTGTGATCCGAATCACTCGTTCGTGATTCGATGCACACGTTCTAGCATCAGGTTTGACCCTTTTTCACTAACCTCTCTGGAGAACACATAATAAGAGAAGCCCCTCCACCTAGCGTGGTCTTCGTGGTACAAATCTCATGGAGTCTACATCAATAAGGGGGGAACCCTCAAACTTAATATAAATATGGAAAAGAATAAATAACCTCGGACCCCATTAGATTTTTACGGTAATGAACATGGGACGATTAATGGCTAACAATTTCTTGAAAATACTTTGAACACTGATGCCTCAATTCCCTCAACTTCATCTGGAAGACCTCTACCTACCCCCAGCGATCTTGTAACAACCCCGGGACTGCCAGCGATCACATCATTCCCGATGTACTACTTATTGCGATCAACCACATCAAAACATCTTACCGACCATAGAACTATCATCCTTAGTGTTGCCTTTGAAAAAAAAAACTAGCTTTAGGAGTTGAAGACACTCTCGTCACGTTGATGAGAAACAGATTCCTCGTCGTTCAAGCTGCTACTATGAATCAAAGTTCCATCTGGTCACCTTTAACGTCTCTTGGAGATATCCCGCTTATTGCCACTCCTGACGAAATAAGAAACACCTACAGAGGCACTATTTATGCTCCCGTGTAAAAAAAATGCTTATTGCCCACCGTGCCTGACGAAATAAGATAACACCGTATCTACGTAGGCATTATTTATGCTTCCCGTGTAATAAAAAATTAAAGACATAAGATTTTCTTCTAAGCCATACTCTGCAACTAGAAGAGATTTCCTTTAGCATATGAACGAGTATGTACAATTTGTCAACTACACGGTCGAGACTCGCTTGACACCCCTAAAATCCTCGGGGCGCAGACAAATATTGAGACATTTAACCATCCCTTTTTCCTATACTTCCTCTCTCCAAACAGGTGAATTAATATGTTGGGTTACCAAGTCTACAGTGTTCCGCCGTTATATTTCCACGACCCACCTATCTTATATTTCAAGGGTGTATCGAGGTATGATCAGGATGGGCCAAGTCGCCCCCAGAAATCGAGCTGCGAGCGGTCTTCTCAGCTGAGGACTGCGTTGATAAAACCATGGCATCTAATACTGAGTCGGAATCCTGGAATCCACTCACGTTCGGCCCTAACGTGCATAACAATCTACTCCACACCGTCTATGCAGACAATTCACGGAGACAGCCATCACGTATCAGCGGCTCTCTATATTCACATGGTATAATAATGGCATCTTTACCATCTCGATACGATAACATGTTTCGACAGGCAGTGTAGAGCCTAATTGACGCAGAATATTGTTATGTCGTAACAGTAATGGCTCTATAGAGTGAGAAATTCGAAGAGACGATATAATGACTCAGCTCTCTAGACCGCGCTCACGCTATGCGCATACGTGACAGCTTTTTATATAAATGACCGAGGAGGTATTATTAAATACTGAGTAGCCGTTACAACCAATCACAAATCCGTACTGATCGCAATCGACGAGGGCGTTGTTAACCCCACCGCACAGACCCATCCAGTTAAAACTCCATCCCACCAACCCCCGAGCGGGACTCCATGTGTAGTTACTGCATACCTGCCTCCTACATGCGACCTATAATAAATCGACTTACCTACAATAATCCCGAAACGAGCAGCCGACGAACGAAATTCTGTGCGCCCGTAGTCTAAGCATATGTAGATACGAGAGCGACCATCTAATCAAAGAGGGTGAGTTCTCCGCCTCGGAGAGAACGACACTGAATCGGATCAAAGTATACGCTTAACTGTATGGGGTGAGACTGTGTTGTGAGAAATATATCTTCAGGGCAAGCACTGAGATCTTGCCGTTCACTCACTTGTTATTTATACAGAGCATCTCAGCTGCCCTCGAATAGAGCATTATGAATTTATAGTAGGCAATACGGGTCACTAGGTAAGGAGATCCCGTGCACAGGAGGCTATTTCTCGTAGAGGATCGAGATCCTTCCGCACGCTCACTGTGGCGTGAGGGTCGCCTACTTCCTCGCTCCAGATGGAAATGGATGACTATGTCAGTCGAGCGATCGAAACATATACCAGCTTCAGGAGCATATAGTTGAGGCAAATCAGTCAGACGCTCATCAAGGATTATAGCTTAGAGATGTGTCTGGGTACCTTCGATACAGAAGGCGCTGAGCATGAATCCTAGAGGAATTCCTGGACAGTATCGGACGCACACCATTAGAGCTTAAAAAATACGAGATAGAAACAAGAGGAGATTCAGCAACACGGCGTAGAGGTAGCAGTACATCGAGATGGGCTGCGACGAGTTATCGGGCGCATTAAATCACTATTCTATTATTTACTCGGTTGAAGTATAGCTCGCATATTGAGCCACGGCACAGACATCCCGAGTAGAGGATCACAATCTATATCTTCTATCCCGTACACGCACACGGCACGTGCCTGGTATCATGGGGGCCAGTACGTCTTCGTTCGTGTTGGTGGAGCGCGCAGGAGCTTGCAGGGCGATACGAGGAATCCTCGCTTATGACACACAAACTACGAGCAAGTGGTGAGACGTCTGTCTGATGATCTGACAGAGCAAAAAGTGTATTATAGTAATTATGTGTTATTCTATAGTATTATTGATGCGCTGCGTTAGAGGAGTTGTATAAGTGTATTTGATGTATATAGCTTATGAGCAGTAGCTGCGCATAATTATTATATTAATCAATATTAGACTCTGTCATCGTTTATCTGAATAGTTAGATGTTATATCATGCTGTATATGACTTCATACTGTTTTTTTATATATATGCTATATTATATTTTGCTTTTATGTATGATTTTGTTCTGACGTAGTGGCTATTAGATGATATATTTTGATATGTGTATTTTCTATGTCTTGTATTTTAGTTATTTATTTTTTTTTTTTTTTGAATGTTTTGTTTTGTACATTTTGTTTAGATGCGTTTTCTTTTTATTTTCTTCTTTGTTCGACAACATATCACTATCGTTTGTATATATCTGGTTACAGGAGTTAAATTCTGGTCGAATCTCTAAGAGCGAATATTGACGTTATGAATATGAATATACGATATTATTCGCTTGCTAATAGAGGTGACTTTTATGCTGCAACTACATGTGCTCGTAACATGGGTGTGAAGAGTGGATTGAAAAGTATTAGGCAAATAGGAGAGGAGGAGAGAGTCACTTTTTGGAAAAGAATTTGGACCCAGGTCCATGTTTTAAGGACATCAATGAGAACAACACGAGGAGGATACGAGAAGAGTGGATGCAGGCAGTCTCGAAGTGAATCAGGCTCAGAGGCTCTAAGTCATATCCGAGGCGATATCTACGCATGCAGGAGGCAAGTCGAGTACCAAGCTAATTCTTTGTACGCAAGGTGGCTAAGCGCATACAAGAGCTCGCCCTCCCAAGAAAGCTTATACGAATGTGACAGGTGAGCCAACAACGCCTGATTGTAATGTACCAAGTGCATTAAGTGATGATCGGCGTCCATAACCTTTTAACGAACGTCTATCATTAGCGTCTGTCGGAGATAAGATCGGATAAGATGTGTCGGAACGTAGAGGGAGGATGCATAGGATATAATTCAAGCATCTAGGAAACGTAGGCGCGGATCAGAAAAGAGTCAGCTAGACGCACCTGCCATAACGATATGAGTAGGGGCCTTTCGTAGTGATCGAAATCATAGGATCCAGAGACTGATCAGGACATACTGCGAGACAGAGAAGGGATAAGACCGTCAGCGCAAAGGCGTGCACAGAGCCGTCATCCAGCGAATCCTGCAACACACACATGCTTAATTCCATGAGATGAGACGCGTGCAGGAGCAATTAATTGTAAGATCTCATAGTGTCTGCGCAATATCAGTGTACTTATATACTCGAGAAGCCCGGAGGACGGACCGCTTATATTTATATAAAAATTTGTAATTTCCTTTTTACAATAATTCGTTGTTTTCCTTTTTTCTTATATTTAAATTATTATACATTGTTGAGTCAAAGACATCGAAAAGCTTAGGGATTGGGAAGTTGTAAAGAATTACTGACATCTGACGATTTCTTACTATAGATGATGATAAACACCTCATGTATTCGCCTGTATAAGAATGTGTATAAATAATTTATTAATCAATTAAAATTATTAGTTAAATGAGCGGAGCAACAAGAAGTAATTACAATTTTATAGAAAACTGAGAACTACTGATATACTGTTTAGAAAAATTTACAGGTAACCAAGATTTAACTAAATAATTTAAAATGAAAAGAAGAGATATTTGGTTCAGGAATAATAGCATTGCTCGTCGCCTAATCTACATAGCAGTGAGGTCGGTTTAGAAAGAATTCTATTTTGCAAAATCCGTGATATTTCGCATTTTAGTAGGGAAGGGTCAGGATGAATCATAATATTCTTCATTGTGAGATTGTCTTTTTGCACATATAAACGGCTGTAGCACATAGTTGGGTGAGATGAGATGAGCGTTTGCGTATTTTTTTGTTTAGTTAAGCAGGAGAACATATCTAATTAGAATGGTTTCTTTGTTTTTGTTTTCATAACTACATCATCCATCTATAGGGATGTTGCTGTTTTTTGGCATGAACTGTTACTGTCCATCTGTGGGACACGCCTTTCTTTTCTTGCAGAGACTACATCCACTTGAAAATTTATTTTAGTTTTATGTTTCTGAGTTGAAATGATAATATCCATTTTACTAGTGTCTGGATGTGTTGTATATAGTGACGTGGCAAGGCATGCTTGGAGCTGTGGTTCGAGATCTGTAAAGATTATACAGCATGGGGGAAAGGAAATGGTGAAAGTTATAAAAAGGTTGTTGAGGAAAATTATAAAGTGGAGTGAGTAATGATTATTATTATATGGGTATTATTTATTGATGGTAATTTATTATTATTATTCCCCCCGAGAGCGTAGCCCCCGACGCGTTGTCGGGGGGTGGGGGGCTCAGATCGCGTGTTACCGAATGGAATATCTGCGGAATGGGTGTAAAGCGTTTCGTTGTTTTTCGCGTTGGAGTTTTTCCCAGGCCTTTTTGTGGTGTCCCCCGTGTGCCATTTATGTTTTGGTTTTCTTATTATTACTTATTATGATTATTATTCTAATCATTATTATTTTGTATAAAAATATTATGATTTATGTAATTTCAGCCTTATTGCTACTTATTTTTCAGCTTTCCCCTAATTGCTTCCCTGTTCTTCCCTTCTTCCTCTGTTTTGCTGTACGTACTACCTACGTATCCCTGACTTTCTCTTCTGAAGAGTCTTCCCATTCCCGCTGCTTCCTGGTGCGTACCGGCTTGTTGTCTCTGTGTGTGTCATGGGCCCATCTTGCCCTCCTTCCTACGTGGGTGAGGGTATAGGTTAAAACCGGTTTTTGTTGCCTTTCTCCGGCCGCCTATTGTGAGGGGTCCGGAACCTTGCCCTAAGAGCCTGTGAGGGGCTGTCCTGCACTTGGCGCATAATCTTGGGCTGTCGGCGTCTGTATCGGTGGTCACGGCTGTTAGTTTTTGCGCGAGCGAGCGAGACGCCGAGGTTCCGGGGGCTTTCCGAGGCCAACACCATGGCCCACCGCTACGGGTGGGGTTTTAGGGGGAGTAGGCTAGCTCTGGGCCCTGTGGTGGCGCGGTTGCTCGCAGTTACGCTGCCGCAGCTGTATGTTGTCATCACATGTTGTGTTTATTGAATTTGTGTTTAATTGTTATCCCGGTTATGAGGTTCTTGCAGGAGTATTTTTAACAAGCGGAAAACCTAAAATAAGGTTTACCGTTCCAGAAAGGTGCGCAATCACCAATGTCCATGGCGGCGCTTCTCCAAATCCCGTCCCTCCTGGCCGTTCCAGGCCGCGTCCACAAGGGGCTTTGACGCCCTCGTGATGTGGAAATGGTATGGTGTATTTAATAACCACGGACGACATCCCCTATCGCCCTCGATCCGGTCCCGTTTCAGGGACTTGCCCCGTCTAGACCAGGTAGGCTGTGTGGCCTCTGCAGAAATAACCCTTGCTCTCCGTCTTACCGTTTGCCATTCCAGGAGCCCCGCGTCAACGGGTTTCATTCCTAAACGCCAGTATAACACCAACGCCGACGATCACGTTCGCCGACCCCCCTCCAGGGGTCCCCGGTCTTGATTCCTACCCTATTTTAATTTTTATTTCACATTCTACGTCATCTCGTCCACTGAATTTCTGTGAGCCAGCTCATCCTTAATGATGCTTTGGAAGCTGCTCTCCAAACTACTGCGCCACAGCTACCTATGAGGAACGGTTCCTCTGGTTCGTGCGCCTTCTCAGTAACCCAAGCAACGTCTTGCTTCCCTATCGCCATCTGGGAGAGATGTCCCGGTCAATTTCTAACCTGATTGTTGTGTTAACACGTTCCGAAGGGTACTCTATATAGGTGCCCGGCGCGGAGTTTCTTTGTAAGCGATGCTGTTGTGCCATTGGACTAGGCCCTATTGGGGGTGCTAACTGGCCTACTGCTCTTTCGGGACGGCTACCTTAGTTACCAGCCGTGTGCCGCCTAATCTACGGTACACAGTTTCGTTAAGAATGCGAGCGTGAAATGCACAAGAAGAAGGTAGTAACAGACGAGGTGGTTTCATGTTTTATTGCGGAGGGGTCATATCCTTTTTACGCCCTCCATCGGTAGAGAGGAGGGAACCGATACAAATCACAGACGTAACCGCTCGGGCAACCTTGTTGACTTACCTTCGTATCAATTGTAGGCCCTTTCCCGGATTCAATGCAAGCCCATCCGTATATTTCTAACAGGTAACACGATAGCTGTCCGTTACATGGCCAAATCATACGGTACCACGGTTTTCGGACAGCTGTTATAGTCGGACCGAACATCGTTAAGCCGTATTGAAAGAGAGATGATTACTGACGGAAAAGTTGCCATACTTAACCCTGCCTCAGACGAGGTGGATGGCCCCAGGAAAAGATCGTACGTACTCGCGCCGAGACACCATGTCTGTCCGCCACTTGCTCCGGCATGGTACGAGAGTTCTCGTCGCCACCCGGAACAGCTGAGTGGACACAGACGACAGCAGCAGAGATTGTCCACTAACTGAAGGGTTCTTCCATCCACCATCGGGCAGGTCCGTCTAATGGTCCACTGTTCCTGTTTCGCCCTATATGGATTAAGGGGAAATCCTGGAGCAGTGAGCGCACATTCAATTAAATACTCACACCGAGTAGCGTGACGGAGTCTTTACCACGCCCCGTAACGAGGAGGGTAGATAGAATAGAACCTCGATCTATTTCCCAACTCTTTTCCTAGAACATGTGCAGCGTCCATCTCCATCGCGGTTGCCTTTCCGTTGCTCACGTAGTGACGCACCCGAGAGTGGAGTCTGTCTCCGAGAGGGGCGTTGTTACCAGACAGTAAAAATAAGCGCTTGGTTAGTAGACACGAAGACCCGTTCGACCGAGCTCGCCTTCCCGTGCCCCGTGGTCCTAGGTGGTGCACCTGTTTCGGGTGGTTTCTTGCGGTCTGGGACAAGTTGAATGTGATCGCCCAGGCTCTCAAGTCCGTATATGGTCCCGGCCGGGCTTCACGGGAAGGACCCGCGTTCGTTCGTCAGCGAGCAACAGGCGAGCGCTCGCAGCCACTACTGCGATCACGACTACTCTCCGTGTATGAAAAGGTGACCCAGCGACAGCTCCAGAGGAAGTCTGTGAGAGAGTTGTGAACGATAAAATCTAGGCTTCTGAAGTCGTATGGAATCCCGAGCCCATAGCTGCGCGTACGCGGGGCCTCACCTGTTAACCAAGCGTGCGCCGGGACGCCTGCTTCTTTTGCCGGGAGGTAAGCACACGCGGAGTCCTACTTACGGTTGCAGATGTGCGGCGCTGCCGAAGTTGATGCTGCTCGCCTGGCGACACACATCCCTCATTCTCGGACACTGCCCTTAAACGGGGCGCTGCAGAACTAAAGTCTCTCGCCGTAGAGCAGAGGTTATGCCGATGCTCACCTGGGGAACCCTGCCCTCTGCGTGGCTAACGGCCAGGCGAAAAGCGGGAGGCTCGGCCGCGGCGAACACCACCCTGTGGGCCCGCACGATCTTGCGCGCACGTTCTTAGCCGACCCTTTACTTGAGGATAAACTCATCACTTACTTTCCGACTCTAAGCACCGCGTATGCTTCTAGCACTTATCAACCCGAGATTCTGAAACTTTGATAATAACACGGTAATCACGCACCTGGCACCTTAAGGATTCCTCTTCTTACCGTGGGGTGTCCCGTGCTGACATGTCCACCCGGAGGGGAGGTCCGAGCGGAAGGTAACACTCGAGAGTGAAACACCTCCCGCGCGACCAGTCAACCAATAAACACAAATCCGTCCATAGTCTTTCTCTATCCGAGGCTAAGAGACTGATGGGCTGCACGACCGCTTCGTATATTGTATAGAGCATTTAATGACGGGTGTGCGTTTGGCCCCGGCGGTCGAGACGACACTGCACAGGCAGAGGAATGGAGGAAAGTCCCCTCGCGACCCACCGTCATGCCTCTGCCTCAGACTACCTCTTTAACCCCCTCCATCCCCCCCTTTGCTTATGATACCACGCGTCACGCTCGACGGCAGCGCTTATCTGGCTCTCCTCGGGTGGCGGCGGCCAGGTAGCAGGCTTTGTCGAGAGTTTTACACAACTGCCTGGAGCAACAGCCCACTTGTGCAATCTAGATGTGTCCGGCCTGCCATCTCCACTCACCGCCGACGCATCCTTCCACACCATGGCCACTTTGTTATGCGCCTTGCAGCGAGGACGTAGTCCCACCTTAACGCGGAGCTTTGCAATGAAACGTCTGGCAGGGGGTGCGTCTGGGGACAAGAGATGTTTCGAAATTCGCGAGGTCGATAGAGCGTCACCGCGCGCCGGCTGTTTGGCCGCACGCCCCATCTCCTGGCGCGCTCAGCGCCCTGGCTCTCTGTAAGGACAGGGGGGATGACGACGAGCGATTATCCCCGGGACCCCGCCTGAACTCAAAGGCTCGTCCCCGACGAATGGCACCACACGATAACCCGCTGCGGGTTTGATAGAGCCTGCGCCTGTGGTACGGTCGCTCGTCGCCCTCGGCACGCCGGCCCGGGTTTTGGAGCCAATTGCAGCGCTTGGTTGACACATCTGCTAGTCCACACGAGAGACTGCCACACCCACACACAGAGCGAGCGAGAGTAGTCCACACCGAGATCCAGTGCTGCGGGGCTAATTGTGAATTGGTTATCTCCCACGAATAGAGTAGATCGAGGCGAGCGTATTACATCCGAATGGAGGTAGTCACGCTGGAACCCTTATGGCATACACGAGAGAGAACTGAGAGGAAGATAACATCTACGATCAGAAGGCGCCGATTGCTGAGTATGTGGTTATTATAGCAGAACTGCGAGCTAAAAATACAGACTAATAAGTGACTATTAATGACAACACACCTATTACCGTAGATTACAATAAGGAGAGTCACATCATATATATCCATCTGAATCGATATGGATAACCACAAGATCAGAGATAGGTGGGGACTAAGTCAAGAGATATACGCTGACACACTAAATCACAGATCCAAGAGTTTCCATTAATGGATGGCCGATGATCCTACAATGAACTCAAAGCGTGCGGCGCTGACAATGCCGATGCGGCATCGAGTATATCAACATCATATAGACGTGCGCCGAGCTATACCAAGCCACTGTGCGTCGGAGATACCATGGCGCGCACATAAAGGTGTGAGTCTCGAGCCCGCCCGCGGAGGCGGGGGCGGGCCGACCTGTTTAAAGGTAGTGAGGGCCAAGTCGGGGACTCGTTCGGATTTTTTTCACGTGTCTCCCACAGGCCCATGTTGGTCCTCGTGACTTTAACCATACGCCATCCTTTGTGTGGGTGAGCTCTGTTACGTCCCTCCATATAGCCGGATTGGTTGTTGAGTATTTATTGCAGAATTTTCAATTGGGATCGTCTCAACACGGCCTTCCCACCTTTGAACGTTTTGATACATGCACTTCTTCCTGTGTTGACGTTTCGTTGTGTTCCATCTCGTCCTTAGATCGTTTTGGGTGGGATAGGTCGGCTTTCCTCTCTGGTAGTGACCACTACCCTATCGTGATAGCCAGTCTCTTCGCGCCAGTCCGCAGCTACCAACTATTCTGGGCTGGCGCTAATGACAGGGCACGGAACTGTTTCCTTTCTATCGAGTCCAATCATTTACCTTTTTTTCTCATACTTTTTCTGCAACTTAACGTGTTCCCCGTCGCCGGCGGATGCCATTACACCTTACTTTCAGGATAGGGTTTTATCCGTCCCAGGCGGTCCCGAACGGAAGCTATGGATATCCCTGGCTGTCATCTGAGGACCTCGAAAATCAACAACCCCTGGGTGCGAACAAGGGTGTGGCTCGGTCTATATCGTGAAAAGCACGTAAGTACTATATAGCTGTATCGCAGCAGACTCCCACACCCCTGCACAGATACTGTTGATTTGTTTAGCGCTTCGCGGCCCCCGTTACCCGGCGTATTACACTCGCCCGACGCGTACCAAACAACGTATACTTCTCTGCACTAGTATAACGCTTCCCCACGGGTTAATTACTTTTTTTCTACCGCCGGTTTGTCCTTTCAGTCCATAAAAAGGTGCGAAAAATTCCACGAAAACACCAACAAAAACAATCTTATATAAATAGATTAACTGACGTTCTTTTAAATAAAGCTTCATTAAATATAAAGTATCAAAATTATATATTATTGAAATATAATTTTAATTGCTTACTTCTTTCTAACTTCTGTAATACGACTCCATTACATCACGCCTCATTGCAACTGTTAATTACTCACGACCATTACTCTCGGTACACTCACCAACATACGGAGGCCTTTCTCCCAAACTCGACACCATCCCACCTACACATAGTACCGCATTGTTTACTCCTCCATACTCACAGAACACCAATGCGATCGCTCATATTATCCTTGCTTATTGGAAACCTGTCAAAACTTCCTCTGAACTCCCTCCTTCTCTTGCTCGCCGAGAGGTGGTTGTGACCCCGGCAGTTTATGATGTTGGTCTATTACTTTCTGCTCGCCTCATAGCGGCTCCCCGATTTAGTCTACCTTCTTTCGTTCTATGCGCTTGTCGGGGTTGGGCTTTTCTGATTGTTTATCTTCCGAGCCTCTCCGCAACAGATCACTATCGCGATACCATCCGTGCTTATTCCTTCAGTGTTCCCGAGCGTAGTTCTCGATACGAACCCTACTCCAATTGCCTTTTGCGGGTGGAGGAGGCGCTCTTTGGCTTGCCTACATGACGTCAGTCTCCTTCAGGATGCTTTCGACGATGCGAGGCAGGCCCATCTGGCCACCTCGCATTCCGTACTCTGGCTTTACTATTCAAATAGAATTATTCGGCTGGCAGGCCGGTCTTCCTCCTGTCTTGGTTACTGTCATGAGAGCGTCTCCATTTCCCAAACTTCTTGAAGCGATCCGCACTTCTTCCAATAAGATCCATCTCGCCTAATTCCTCATGTGAACCTGCAATACAGTGTTAAGTATCCATGGACAGAGATTGGTTCTTCAACCGTCTTGAGTTCCCAACTGTAGGTAAGCAACTACCATGCCATTCCAACTAACCTAATATATTTGGATTTAATCTGATCGCCATAACCTGAATACGACTCAGGAATTACCATCTCTTCGGTGGATTCCCGATATTCGTAGAGTCTTGTTGCTTCCAACAAAAATGCACCCTGGCCCGTCTCGTTGAACTTCCGAATCAGGCGTGACTATAAGCAGATGGATGGATGGGGGTATATTGCGGAGCCCCATCTCTTTGGGACTTAGGAGGCAACTTCCCCTATTCCATTCAGTTGTTGATGTCGGACCGTTCGTTCAGGTCCGTTGTCTGGTGCTACGCTGTCGAGTGTGTTTTTGTCTGGACGAAGGGGTGCTCGCAGGGCAGTGTAACTGATTGTGGGGCGTTGTGTTGCTTGTTCCGCTATTCTGGTTTCAATGGTGTTGTCGAGTCCGATTCCCGCGTCATGCGCTGGCTCATCTATTGTTTGAGGCGATCTTGCCCTGTACAGGTCCTCTGGTGCTAAACTTCCTTGTAATGGAACGTCACTGTCAGGTGTCCATCGGTTAGGGTTTCCTCTTGGTGTCTACTGCGCGTGGCTACATTTTCCACGTCGAAAACTACGGCCGTGGCTTTTCCGGAAAAATCCTCGTCGTAGGGGTCGCCTACAATTGCTCAAAGTTACGTCTCTATGGCCCCCTTACCGTGGAGCCGAGAGTGCGGTTCCTGGGTCTGTTGCTCGATGAGCGCCTTACGTACCTTCCTCATATTACTCTCCTCAAGCTAATTGCCGCCGTTCTTTGGATCTCTTAGCACCTCACCTTCAAGACTTGGGGTGCGGACAGAAAAACCATGCTCCCCTATACATCATGCTGGTGCGGGCTAAACTGGACTATTGTTGTGCCATATATGGGCAGACCTTCAGTCGCTACCTCCGCCTTCTGACCCATTCAGACTGAGGGTCTGCGAATTGCCACGGGTGCATTTCGTTCCTTCCGAGGGAAAGCCTGGAGTGGAGGCCGGGTGATGCCCCTACCCTGCGGAGGGACAGTCATGTCGGCTGTTTCATTTCGTCTTCAGGTTCCTCAACCACGTTCGGCCTTGACACCTATAATAGAGCGTGTTGTCACAACCCTTCTTATTGCCATTTGCTGGGGTTGTTAACTTCCATCTTTGCTTTCCTCTGACCTTCCTCACGGAGCGGTCATGCAATTTTGATTTTTAACCTCTACTCATCACATGTGGGTCTCTCCGCCTCCTGCTCTCTGCAGTGGGATTCCAGTCTTTGCATAAGTCGGAGGCGCAGACCCAGTGCTTGTTGGGATCCTTCTGTCCCACTCGGAGGTAAATAGCGACTCTATAGCGGTTTACAACCGATGGTTCAAAGCACGGAGGAAGGGGTGGGACTTCAGCTGTGTGTTTCCGGAACATCACGTAATCCCAAAAGCCCTTCCGCCCTATTTGTCTGTTTTTTCAGCTGAACTAATAGCTATGTCCATGGCGGTGAACAGGATCAGTACCTTCGCCCGTGGGGGTAATTATACCATCTTCTGACTCTCGAGCCGCTCCTCCAGTCGTTGCTGACGTCAACCCGTAACCCGTTGTCTGTGCATTCCAAACAGTCCCTCTGCTTTGTTTGCCAGGCGCAGCACCACAACATGAGTTCTGTTGGGTTCCCTCCAATGTGGGTGTTCCTGGCAACAAACGGGCCGATGGGGAGGCCAAAGGCGGCTGCACACAGGTGTCGGGTGCCCGTTACCTTCCTCCCTGCTTTGCGCCTGGGCCATTTCCCTCCTCAAGATTCTACACAATCCTCTTTGCGTCGGCTCCCTCTCTGGCTGGCATGTCCATCGTTGGGCGGAGGATGCTCGTGGCGCAATTCGGAATGTCAAACCCGTCTTGGCCGGTGGTCTCTTTCTTTGTAAGGAAGAGTCGCCTACCCTGGAGGTGGTCTGGTCCTCGATTGCGTCTTGGTCATACAATCTCACCCATGGGTTTCTTATGTCGCGGGGGTTTCCCCGACCTGCCCATTTTGCTCCCCAGTTGTCCCCTCACTGTCGTTCATCTCTTTGTGATTGCGTGGCCATCTCCGACTCTTAGTAGCAAGTTCTTTCTGAACGTGCTAACTGTACCTCTTCAGCATCGCCATCACATCTTATCCGAATCACCTCATTCTCGTAGTGATCGCATTTTGCCTCTCTTGACCTGAACATCTTGTAATGAGAATCTAACCATCTCAGCCCATGTTCCTCTTTCGTTTTGTTAGGGAATTTCCCCCTGTCGTTAGTTTGCAACCCCGTCTAGCCGCATTCTTGTGCTGTGGAGGTTCCTGTACATCCACTCCAAAAAAAAAGAAAAAATTATTATATATTATTAATTATTATTATATTATTATTATTATTATTGTTATTATTATAAGGGTGTGTAAAAGGAGGGGTTTGAAAGTAAATGTAGGATAGAAGTAAGGTTATGGTAAGTGTGTGAGGAGAGTGCGTTGTGAATTCATGTAGATGGTGAGCAACTGGAACAAAGTATCTGAGTTTTATATATTTAGTATATATGTTGGATGAAAAGGGAACGGATGATCGGCATATAGTAGGAAGAGTTGTGATGGTAGGAAGGTTGCTGGTGCAAATTAAATTCTTGATGGATGCAAATGGAATAAGTCTTGAGTGCGCTAGAGTGTTGTATGAGGGTATGTTGTTACCTGTGTTAATGTATAGTAGTGAAACTATGGTCAGGAATTAAGAGGTATGATCTAAAGTACAAGTGTTCAGATGGACAATCTAGGTGTGCTAGGTATTAAATGTGGAAAAGACTCATAAAACGAAATATTCGAAAGCATTTATGAGTTGTGTGGTGTGAAAGAAAGGCGTAAAATGAGAGAATAAACGAGAGTACATTGCATGGTTTGGTCAATGGAAGGATGGATGATATCGGCTGGTTAAGCGATGATATTGGTGAGCCTGTGCTGGGAATTTGACTGCTGGAAGCCGAAAAAAAAGCGGATTGAGTCAGTAAAGGAATGCCTGGAGGAGAGGAATGTGAGTTTGGCAGAGGCGAGAAGAAAGGTGCATAACAGGAGTGAATGACAGGGTTTTGCGAGGGGTGTATGGATGTGGGTTTTGCCCAGGGGATGAACCCCACATTGACGAGATACCGCAGTGAAGGTCTGTCGCAGTCTCGTGAAACTTCAGGGTGGATTATTCTGATTGCGATCAGTACTCACTGACTGAAAGGTATAAAGGTGACAGTAAAGGGAGGGGCCTTTTTTTCGATTTGCGTCATGTTCTTTTACTACCTTTCTGTTCCGGTGTAAAATGTGAACCTCACCCCCAATCTGAGGATAGTAGGAAGATGTTAATAATAATAATTATTATTATTATCATCATCATTACCACCCACTTTCTTTCCCCATTGACGTAAGGTGCGTAACATGCACCGGAAACGGGAAAGTAGTAGAAGAATATGACCCAACTCGAAAAGAAAGCCCAGCCTTACCGCCCCCCTTTATACCCTTAAGTGAGAACTCGTCGCAGCCAAAAATATCCACCTTAGGGCTTCATCAGACTGCATCGGACCCTCACTATATATAGCATTTCGTCAATGTAGGGTTCACCTTTGATCTCATTTTTTATAGCATTTCGTCAATGTAGGGTTCACCTTTGATCTCTTGGCCCAGGTCACAAAACCCAGACATTCACTCCTATTATGCATCTTTCTTCTCGTCTCTGCCAAACTCACATTCCTCTCTTCCAGGCATTCCTTTACTGACTCAATACACTCTTTCTTCGGTCTCCCAGCCAGTCAATTCCCAACACACTCACTACTATATATTCGCTTAACCATAATTATTATTGTTGTTGTTTTTATTATTATTATTATTATTATTATTATTATTATTATTATTATTATTATTATTATTATTATTATTATTATTATTATTATTATTATTATTCTTATTATTATTATTTTAACCAAACAGGTATTGAAAAATCTTGATACTATGTCTATTGGAAGGTCATGAAAATCGAAAGAAAAAAGTACAAGAATTGAAAACTAATCTAACCAAAAGTGGTTCCCCGAAAACGGTACGTGATTTTCCTTAAAGTTTCCTTAATTGAATGTAGTTTGTTCAAAAAGGAACCAACCCACAAAATTGAAATTTTAAGAGTAATGTCACCAAAGCAAAAAAATTGTTTTTGCAAATTAGAACCAATCTTCATACAAGTTATAACATTTAAATTTTTGAACCAGCTATGCTTATATATATCATTTATATGTTAGAGAGGATATAATAAGTTATCTTTTATCTATTTCACTCATTATATTTAATGGAATTATATTTCTTATTGATAATATTCATAACTAGATGGATTAAGTTTTACAAACACTATTGTGGAGTCTGTTTTCAAGGTATCTGACTTCATTTTTAGTCCCAACTTTGATTCCAAATCCACCTTAAAATATTTGCGATTCCGATGATTCAGACTGACCTTGGCCAGTTTTTGAAAATTGACTCCTACTTGGGTCCATACCTTGACCATGACTCAGACTCCACCTTTTCTTTGTATAATATGTACAGCTCTAGCATATCGAGCTAAAGTATTGCTTCAATTTTATCTTATTTTCTTGCCATAACTTGCAATCTTTCATGGAGAAATCTCTGTATGATAGAGACAAGTAGATTTCTGGTAGACCGGTCTACCAGAAATCTACTTGTCTCTATCATACAGAGCTTTCTTCACTTCCTTCACATACGGAAAAAAACTGTGTGTTTTTGCTTGGGCCATTCACACCTCGGGAACCCTGGCAAAAAATTTGCTGACTTGAGGCTTATCACGCTGCCACTACATTATCCGAAAATTAAGATATACCTTCCCTTGGCCCTGGCAAGTGGTCACATTACTCCAACTGACCATTATCCCATCCTTCGATGTGAATTTCGTAATTGTTTTCAGGAATGCTGGTCGGAAGACCTGAGCGGCGCCAAACTCTGCAGTGTTAAGCCTTTCCTTTAAGACTTCGTCCTTGTGCGTTTGCATATAGGCTATACAAATTTCACTCGTGACCATTATATGTCTTTAGACCACCCTCCCCTGTGTCTTTTTTGCCGCTTCCACACACACTCCCCTCCGTTGTACAATAACCTGTTAAGAAAAGAATAAAGAAGAAAAGGTCTTGAGTGCACTAGAAGTGTTAATGTAATATAATAGTTGACAATTTTGGTATGGAATAAGAGTTAGATCTAAGTTACAACGTGTTCAAATGGACAATCTTAGGGGCGTGTTAGGTGGGAGAAGAATTGATAAAATGAAAATGAACGCATTAGGGAGTTGTGTGGTGTGAAGAAAGGAGTAAATGAGAGTACATTGAGATGGTTTGGTCATATGGAAAGGATGGATGATAGTCGGTTGGTTAAACGGATGGTATAGAAATGATAAAATGAAAATGAACGCAAAGAGAGAACAGTGGTGTGAGAAATGAGTAACATAAGAGACGAATAAGTGAGGGTCATTGAGATAGTTTGGTCATATGGAAAGGATGGATGATAGTCGGTTGGTTAAACGGATGTATAGTGGTGAGTGTTCCGGGAATCGGTCGACTGGGAGACTGAAGAAAAAGTGGATTGAGTCCTTAAAGGAATGTCTGAAGAAAAGGAATGTGAGTTTGGCAGGGGTGAGAAGAAAGATGCATAATACGAGTGAATGGCGGGGTTTTGTGAGTTGGGTATGGTTGTTGGCCGCCTGGTCCAAGGGATGAACCCTGCGTTGACGAGATACCACAATGAGAGTCCATCGCAGTCTCGTGAAGCCCTGCGGTGGATTTTTTTATACTGCGACGAATCAGGGTATGATTATGGAGGGGACGGCGGTAGAGGGGGGGGGCTTTCTTTTTGACTTACGTCATGTTATTCTACTACTTTTCTTTTTTCGGTGTATGCGACGCACCTCACCCCGAATCTGGGGAATGGAGGTAGTTGATGATGATGAAAATAATTTTTATTTATTCATTTGTATTTCTTTCAGGAATCCCCAAAATCGATAATTTTTTATCTATCTATTATTTGTATTACTCTTTCAGGAATCCCCAAAATCGGTTTCAAGTACTCGTAGAAAACATTCACTTACAAAGTCGAAAAGTTCATCTACAGAAAGTCGTCACTTAAGTATCTCTTCAACAGGAAGATCCCCAACAAGTAAAGGATCTCCCGTGAAGGTCTCTCCTCAGAAATTAAAGAGAGTAGAATCCAAATCGGAAAGAGAGTTTAAAAATCCACCAGGTGAGGAAGGGGAAAATATGAAAGATATTGATAGGATGATCGGGCTATTGGAAGGTCATATCGCCCGGAAAGCATTTTTGGCCTTGTATTCTCATAATTCTGGGTTAGAAGATTCACAAGAGATTACTTAAACCGGCTCGTGAGAAGGAAGATTTGCGAGAGAGATTACTTAAAACTGGTGCGTTGTTTGAATTATTGGTTAATGTAAATGCGCGGTATTACCAAAAGGCATGTTTCAAACATGTTATGAAGGAAGAATGTTGATTATGGAGCATGGAGTGATGTTTTAGAGGTTTTTGTTATTGTGATGATTTTCTCTTAGGTTCTTCTTTTTTAATTCTTTAGCTTTGATTTCAATCATTTGTATTTTCATAAAAAAAAAAAATATTGAGATACAATATGGAAATTTGTATCCTTTTGTTACTTTGATACTCGAGTTTTTACAAAAAATATTTTTGAAACATCTTAAACGTTAATGTAGTTTTTTTCATTTATGTTATATATTTTTTTAAAATGTATTTTCGTACTATTAACTAATTAAATTTATTATTTTGATTTGTATTAAATGAGGAATTGCTAAAAAAGAAAAAGTCTACAATGTAGGTTTTTTAGGCATGTCTGAAACAGATACCTCATGATTGTCAATAAAGTAGGTTTTAACTATTAAACCGACAAAATAATTTTATTTATATTTTATTTATCGGGTTTTCAGTAACATTTCTGGTTGTAAGAATTTTTTTTTCTCTTTTAAAAATCTTATTTTCAACGTGTTTCACAGCTTGATCAAATAGTTTGTAGTGTTTTTTTTTATACATCAAGTTTTCAAGCCTTATCTTCAGTGCCTAAAATAGTAGCCTTGTATTGGAACCCCTCTGGCCTCTGGGCTCCCCTCTTAAGAATAGTTGGGAAATTCTTAATAAGTTTAAACCTATTCAGTGTTGCAGTATAAATTGTTATTGTATTAACAAACCGATTCTTTCAGAGTAAAAAGTACCTACTACTAATTAAAAAATAATTTTAATAAAATATATATATATATATAGGCATTTTCTAATTAATATCTATTTATAATTGATTTTATATTTTTTATGTATGTAATGAATATTTCTAGTCAATATTTCTTTTCTAGCCATTTTCTAGTCATATCTGTTAATGTTAAGGGTATAGTTAAGGGAGATAGATTACAATCGTCTTTGTTTGTATCTAGAAGTAAAATTAAGAGGGTGTAGACTTGCAGGAACAAAATTATTGGGTCAGTTTTGAGGAAAGAAACTAGTCAGGAAATTAAGAGTCTGTTTAAGTGGACAATGGTTCTTTTGTGTTCTCTGGATTAGTAATGTGGATAATACTTCGAAGTAAGGATACTACTTAAGATTTTTTATTTTTTTTATTTTTTTTTGGAGATTATTCGAATAAGATGGTTTAAATTTTTTGGTATTTTGAAAATAAGGTGTGTTTGGGTTTCAGATGTATGTGGAAAATAAATTTGGACCAGGTCTTGGACTGAAGATCGAGTTTGGTTTGATTTTATTAGTAACAAAGTTGAGGAATGGTCGTTACGTTGATTTATTTTTTTGGACGTGAATAGGAAAACTGGGCAATAAATGAAGTTCACCTAATTTCTTTATTTTATTATTATTATTATTATTATTATTATTATTATTATTATTATTATTATTATTATTATTATTATTATTATTATTATTATTATTATTATTATTATTATTTTGTTAATAGTTCCACAATATAATAAAACGATATAATGCTCCAAAAAAATTAATAATTTAACAATAATGTCAAAAATTTCTAAGAAAACACCACAGAAAATACTTCATCTAAGCAACTTCTCCAGAAGAAATCAGTCCACCTTTCAAAAGGGGTCCATAAGTCGAAAAACTCTAAAGTAAGGGGCTTACAGCCATCCTGGAGGTTCAAAGGTAAGAGCGTCGGACTTTCCTCTCAGAGTCGCTTCGTCGAATTCTTTTTCCTTTGAAAGCTGAAGAAAACTATTCCTGCTGAGATCATTATTATTATTATTATTATTATTATTATTATTATTATTATTATTGATTATTAATTTAGGGGTACTGGGGATATTGCTTTGATGTAACGAAAGTTTAAGTGTTTTGATTTTTGTTTCCTTTGATTTTCAATTTTATTATGTTCATATAATTTCGCTTTTTTTTTCACATGATTATTTCTTTTCAAAATTTATCGTACGGTACTTAAAATATTTAAAAATAAATTTTAATTAAAAATTCGTTTACTTGCAAAAAAATTAAAAATTAAATAGATAAAAAATTAAAAAGTTTTTAAGAGGAAAGCTAGAATATTACGGTACTATATATCATTTATATATATATAGTATATATATATACACACACATAATATAATTATATATTATATAGTAATATATTATATAATATAATATATATATAGAATATATATAATATGAATATAGTATATATATATATATATTATATATATCATATAATAATATTAATATATTATATATATATATAATATATAATACTAATATATATAAATAAAATAAAATGTGATATGAGCCGCCGTCCCAGTTAAAAGATTTGATTTTCATCAATAGTTTCTTTTATTTATTTACTCTTAATTTATTTGTTTTTGTTTTAAATTAACATATTTAATTTTTGTTGAATTATTTACTTGGTTTGTTTTTTTTCTTCTTTTTGATTAATTTTTATTTATTTTAAGGATGGATGAAAAGTTATAAAAAGACAGGTTAATTTAATATGGAAAAATAAGTAATAGTATACTATAATTTATGGAACTATTATATATTTGTAATATCATTATAATATTATATCATTATTAATACTATATATCTATTATATATTATATATAATATATATAGTATAAATTAATATCACTATATATATAATATATAAACACTAATAATACTATATATATATATATATATACACTATATAACAAAAAATATAGTTGAATCAAATAAGTATATATATACATATCTCATATAAATATTACTGAAACATACATGATACTAGTTTATATTATAATCAAAATTCGAGTGCAGACTGCACAATTCTTTCATTAAAGAAAACTCTTATGCCCACCCCTAAAACCCTTAATATAAGATAAAAATATTAATTAATAATAAAGTGAGAGCAACAATGATACCACTAAACATATAGAAATACTAATAAGCACATGAATAATAAAATATATAATATAAAAAATATAATATATAAACTTTCCGTAGCAGCTTATAATATGTATAGAATTTATAAATGATTATTATTATTTAGTTGTAATAATTAAGGAAACTAGTGTAGTTGGGTTGGCTGCCCACTAACTACCGCTTATCTCCTTGTGCTAGGAATGCTGAGGCAAGCCTCGGAGATGGTCGTGATCAGCGCCGAAAACGAATTCTATATTTGGGCGAAATTATATGAATCGTTTGGACATGGAATGTCAGAGGGAATAAATGTTGAGGAGAAGAGGAGAGAGTTGATGAATGTACCTATGTATTTAGAAAGGGAAAAATTTGATTATGCACTAACACTGTGATCGAGAGACGAGAGAGATGAATAGGGAAAGCATTGAAGACGGGGATGGTGTGGTGTGAAATGTGTTGTGTTGCTGGTGTGGAAAGGAATAAGGATAGGGGAGAGAAATGCGAGTTTTTTTTGCAATTTTAATTGTAAGTGGCTTTGTGGGTATAAGAGCTATGGGGATATTTTAATTCTAATGTTAAATTTAAGTTTGGAAAGGTCGAGGTATGTGTGGTTGTGACGTAATGGTCATCTGAGGTACGTTGAAGAGAGTACGTTTTTTGGATAATCTGAATGATGTTTATTTTGTATGGGCTTGAGTAGGAAGCTTCAAGATGTAAGTGTTGGGGGACCCTGAAATGGTTGGATAGGTGATCAAAAAGGATGTATACAGGTGGTTTTGGGGTTGTCGGGAGAAAATGAGAATGGTATAGATGGTGGTTGATTTCTGTGAGGAGAGTTGTGTGTGTAAGTAATACTTTCTATTAAACTAACAGATAGTATCCATAAGATTAGCTAGTAGTTGAGTGTAGGTAGAGTACTGTTGCATCTGAAAGTGAAGAAGTATGATTGATTTGTATGGTGAAGAAGGAGTATGTTGAAGTATGGTGTTGGATGTTAAATCAGTGAGGGGTTTAGAATGGGATTATCGGATCATATGTTGTTCTATGTAAAAATTAAGTTAGTGGGGAGCTTGGCAAATACGGAAAAGTGAATTGGATAATCAATTTAAAAGTGAGAAATTAACCAAGTGCAACCAAGGTAAATAAGATAAGTACATGTCACGAACGCCTAGCAAGTCCAACATTTCGAACTGTACACAAATACTGAAACTGAACAAATCTGGAAGCAAATGCAAAACGAAGCATATTGTTGCAGCCTGCAAAAGAACGTAATGTGGCGTACTCTCCAAAGTAGGAATAAAGAAATGTCTAACTGATGATCGGAATTGAAGAGCAAGAATCAACACCAGCGGTTAAAAGAATATAGAAGCGTGTTGAAATGTACAAAAGCAAATGTATGAAGTTAAAAAAAGAAAGATGCTTGGAAATTATATAAGGAGAAAAAAAAATACTAAAAGGTGCATACGAAAGTAGAAAAAGAAGAGTAAATGAACGTTTGATGGAGATGATGGGGACCTGTAGAAGGGAATAGGAACTCTCTGGAAGGAACGCGAAAGTTAAAAATGAGAATAAGGGAAACCTGCTCAGAATAATGAATAGGGAGATGCTTTGTAACTGATAGAATTATGATGTGAGAAGGAGTGGTGGAAAGAAACACTCGAAAATTGTATGACTATTGGCAGTAATTAGGAGGTGAATAGTGAATGTGTGTGGGTTTCTGGTGTGAGAGGAAATAGGTATTTGGTGATGATTTTTATTAGCAAAGGCGGAGGTAATGGGTTGAAGGGAGAAGTTGAAGAATGGTAAATCTGCAGGTATAGATGAAATTACTGTGAAATGAAAGAATGGAGGTGAGAGATGGTGATTGGATTGGATCTGGAAGTTGTGTAATAAAGCGTTTATGGATGGGATAAATAATTCCGAGGGATTGGAGAAGCATTAATAGTACCCTTCATATAAGGTTAGATCTTAAATAGAATACAAGCAAAATTTATAGGGAGATAGTTATTGAGTTTTGTAGGAAGATATATGCTGGTATTTTTGGTCGAAAGAGTGCGCGGAGTCTGATGGACTGAATTGTGAAGAACAAGTGCGTTAGAGAGTAGGTAGACAGGACTGTGATTCAGATTTTATACATTGAAATGGCACAAATGAATTGAAACAATGAAGGAGAAAAAAATAAATTGTATTTTAGGTTTATGATTGCAAACAGGCAATATGATAATGTTATTAGGAAGCTCATGGCAGTGTTTAGTGGATATATGTGTGGTAGTAGGCAGCTTCTGAATGGAATTAAAGTATTTATTGACGAAATAGTTTGATAGCGGTTGTAAGAATAAATGGTATTGTTAGTATAAAATAGCGGAGTGAGGCAGGAGTGTATTATGTCTCCTTTGGTTAATTCAATTTGTTATAATGGATGGGTCTATGAAAGAATTAGAGGTGGGGGGTGGTGTGTTAAAATGAAAGATGGAGATGAGTAGAGGGTGCCCTACTATTATATGAGGAGCGGATGATTTGGTTTGTTGGCGAATCGAGGGAGTTTGAGAGATGTAGATCGGATATTTGATAGGGCCTGTAAAAGGAAGGGGTGGGAAAGTAACGGTAAGATAAGAGTAAAGGTTATGTTTGTAAGGTGAGGTGCAGTCCTCAGTGTGAAGGTATGTAGATGGTGAGCAGCTGGAACAAGTGTCCTGAGTTCTTAAATATTTAGGGTTCATTTGGATGAGAAGGGAAGATGATGCGTGGTAGTAGAAGTTGTGAATCCCAGAAGGTGGCTGATCAATAATAGTTTGGTGAAATGTAAAGACTTCAAGTCTAGTGCGCTAGGGTGTTGTATTGAGTAATGTTGTTTACCTCGTTTTGTATAGTAGTGAGGACTATGTCTGGAATAAGAAGTATGATCTAAATTCAATGTGTTCAGATGGACAATCTTTTGGCGTGTTAAGGTGAGAAATGAATTGATAAAAATGAAGAATGAACGTATGAGAGAGTTGTGTGGTGTGAGAGAGAAGAGAAGAGAGAGTGAAAGTATGTTGAGATGGTTTTGTCCATGGTAGAAAGATGAATGATACGCGTTGTTTAAGCGAGGATGTAAGTTGCGGTGTGTTGGAACCGACCGGCTGGGAAGAAAAAGAAGAAAAAGTGGATGAATTCAGTAAAGGAAGCCCAGAGAGAAATGTGATTTGGCAGAAGCGAGGAAATAAGTGCAAATAGAGAGAATGCGGTGTATTGTGGAGGGCGGGCTATCGTGTTGTGTCTCACAGATGAACCTTACTGACGATTTAACACACATAGTGAGGAGATCCGTCGACGGTCCTTTGAAGCTCTAGGGTGGATTTTCTGACTACGACGAGTTCTTGCTAATTAATGGTACATAGGGGAATGTAAGGCTGGGCTTTCTTTTCGACCTTTGTCATATTCTTCTACTGCTTTCTTTTCCGATGCATGGGGAGAAAAAGGTAGATGAAGAAAGAAAGAATTATTCATTATTATTATTATTATTATTATTATTATTATTATTATTATTATTATTATTAATATTATTATTATTTATTATTATTTATTATTATTATTATTTATTAATTTCATTATTATTATATTTATTATTATTTATTATTATTATTATTATTATTTTATTATTATTACATGAAAGGTAAAATTTAGTAAAGTAGAAATTAATTAAAAAACATTGAGATCTATAATTATGTTGGCCATTATCCAAATCTATTTTCATATGGTGTGAATAAAATTTTTGAAAAATTGTTCATTATTAATAAAACGTATTTGTCTAATTATTGTTTTTCTTTTCATTTTTGTATTATTATTATTATTATTATTATTACTATTATTATAATTATTATTATTATTAATTATTATTATATATTATTATTATATATTATTTATTGATTTATTATATTATTATTATTATTATTTTTGGTGGCTCCAAGATGAAAGAAGTAGTGAGAGCATCGGCCATCTTTTTTGATTGAATATTGTCCACTCTCTACCATCTTGCTCATCAGAGCTAGTGGCCCTGCCTCTTATAATCTTAAACATACTAACTCCCAACACGGCCGAATCATTTCTTCTCAAAGCGTTCTTCTCGCTATTCAGAATATAACTTCTCGTAATCCTTTGGTCTTTATAATTCAACGATTCATTTGCCTACTCCATATGCGGAAGAAAGCTTCGAAGTATTGTTAGGTTCCCTCTCACTTGGTAGTTGCGAGAAATAAGTAAGCTGATAGAGCTGCGATTCAAGCAGCCAGCTTCCTCCCGATAATTCAGCAACACGTACCTCCCTCAAGAATTCCATTTGGGTGATCTCCCCTCAATCGACTACCAGACTCCCCATCAAAAGTGGTTTCAAAATCTGCTGGTAAGACTGTTGGAGAAAATTATAAACAGAGTGCTAAACTCCATACCATGAAACCCCCTTGAAGAGTTTGTTTCTCCCAGTTCGCCTGAGACGCCAACTGGAGGGAACCCTGAAATGTCTCAGAATTGGCCTCGCTAATACTACACACGGTCCTTACGTCGAAGGAAAATCTCTCATCATGTCCGTTTTCCAGGGTTTACACACACTTCTCTTGTTATACCATGTCTTGAAAGGATGCCCTGATATTTTGGAGATGCTTCGTTGCAAGTACTTAAACGTGATAAACTTCTTTCCCTATAGAAACCGACTCGTACATTCCTATCTGAATATCCAGACTTCCGATCAGACGTAATTTATGAGTTCTTACAGGAACTAAACCAAGCCCATAAGATGAAGCACTCTTACTTTTTCTCGTTACGTCTAAGTGCAGACAATAGTGTTGAAGATTTACGCTTGTATCGCCGATTTTCTGTGAGCAGTGCCAGCACCCCGCCGCCCCCCCTTTGTTTTTTTTTAATCGCCGATTTTCTGTGAGCAGTGCCAGCACCTGTATAGGAATTGAAAATAATATAGTACTTGTAGTAGTATCTTTAATTATCATTTATATATATTATATATATATATATATATAATACTATATACATACCTAAATAAAAATATATATATATATATATACAACATATAGTATTATATATAATAACCTATATATATAACATATTAATATATTATACTATATACACTAAAATTACCTTATCGTGCTTAATCCCCTATGCTCAGAGGGAAACACGGAGGGACTACAGGAAATTGATCTTTTAAGCCGGCTATCCCAAACCAGCGCACACAACGGTTTCGCAGTCGAGTTCTTACTTCCTTGCCCCCAGAATAGGAACTAAAACTCCAACTGCTACGACGAGGATTTGAACGCAGCGTCTCATCGTACGAGATGCGGCGACTCAACTCCCTGCGCACCGAGGCGTTCAATATACTACTATATACTATATATATATTATAGTTATATAATAAATTAATATATATATAATTAATATATATATATAATAATTATATACATAATATATTATTATATAATGTATATATAGTATAATATATATATATATATATATAATATATATACTCATTTTAATTTAATAATTGCCATCACAGAGGTAGATGCGCACCCTGATATTAATATTATTATTATTATTCTTATTAGTAGTAGTAGTTTGAATTCCTTCTCTTTTTAAAGTTATCACCGCAAAACCTTTGCCGTTGTCATTTTGGACCCTTTTATTCACCTACATTTCTAGAACTTTGGGGAAAACTAAAAAACGGAACTCCGCTGTTCAGCACAAATTACCTGGCACAAGCCTCACGAGCTCAACATCCAAAATGAGGGACCGATCTTATTTAATATAACTTATATTATGTCGAAATTATAGCTTAGAATCTAGCACAATGGATTGCTAATATTGAAGTGTGTTAAATCCGTCTCTAAAATTACTTCCTCAGACTTGAAACATTGTGCCTTCTACAGACGTTGCTGCAACTGTTAAGCCTACAGCATCTCATGTATCCAAACAGGTTTCACATTCTCTCAAGTTTGTAAGTCATAGAAGCTCTTAATTCAAGAAACGGATATGTGACTATGTTCGTACTAGGATTAAAGGAAATAGGGCTTTCCTTATGTTAATTGTTAGATCCCAGTCTTCTACGAGAATGATAACCGAAAATAGCTTAATAAAAATCGATAATGAACAAAGAACACTTGCTCAACAAAAATTCTGGAGTGACTCATATGAGAAGTGAGTTTCTTAAAACGTTGATTGTAATAATCATCTTGACATTTGCAATAATGAAAGGAAGTAAATATTTTTGAAGAAACAAAGTTCCTTTCCTGACAGAAACTTTTCTTTGAAAAAAATAGAGAATTTAAATGTAGTAAAGTGGTAAAAAATTTGATTTTCAATTTGAAGATTTAAATAGTAATTTAAGACAAGAGCTTGGAAGTTGGAATCATTTAAGTATTTAATTGAAGCTGGGGTCGGCAGAAGAACTAGAGTAAACTTGGGAGCCAAACTAAACAATTCGTTGGAATTAAACTCTGATGGTGTTTTCCTCCAGTAGGGTTAAGTTCCTATGAATTGGAACTAAACCCTGATGGTCTCCCCCAGCAGTCGGAGCCATAAATTTTAAGGTAGACCCAGATTGGAAAATATTTGAGGGCCAGAGTCGGACGAAAATATTTTTTTACTATTAATTAAATTTTTTCATATTTTACTTGCAAGCAGGGTTGGTGATTTATTTTGATTTTTTGAGAAAAAATCAATTTTGGATTTTTTGAGATTCGTGACGTCACGCGAAATATAATTTGTAAACATACTTTTCTTAAGTTCGATATAGTATTATTTTTTAAGTGATTTATTGAATTTTATTCATTCTATATAAATCAAAATGGAAAATCAAAAAAATAGAAAAATATAATGTCCGCATTTTCAATTTTTAACCCTAGGCCCTGCCGCCCTAGTTGTAGGTTCAAAATCTTAAAATAGGGCCTATAGTCTATGACAATGAAACAGCAACACTAAAGGTACTAATGTCAAAGTTTATTGAAAATTGAAAAAAAATAATTAAAATCCATTAGTTTATTTTATTCTTTTATATTTTCTACTTAGACGAATAAATACAATTAAACATATACAAAAAAAAATTTTTTTAAATATATATAAAAAAGCAAAAAATCCAAAAAATCAAGTGAAAAAATCAATTGATTTATATCAATTGATTTTTTCCGTGTCATCCATGCTTGCAATTGAAAAAGAAGTCTGACACAATCTATCTTTTTCGTCACACTCTACTCGTAATTAATGAATTCATGTTTAAATAAACCAGTAGTTATAGTTGAAAGGAGCCGAAACCGACAAAGTTATAAAATGGTGGAGCAAACTAAAATTATTACAGGCTCCACAGAGCACAACCCTGTTCTCCACAATCTTGAACTGAAAAGAAAGGAACAAGGTGTGACTGGAATACTCTATCGTTAAGATCGTTATTATTATTATATACTACTACTACTACTACTACTACTACTACTACTACCACCACCACCACAACAACCGCAACAGCAACAACAACAACTAATAATAATAATAATAATAATAATAAATAATAATAATAATCAAAAAATAATAATAATAATAATAAATAATAATGATATAATATATAATAATAGATAATAATAATAATAATAATAATAATAATAAAATAATAATAATAATAATAATACCCTATTCACAAAGTGACAATTTTTAATAAGAAGCGAATTTCCCCTGAAATAGAAATCCGATGAAGATTTTCGTTGCCTCTTTGGGAGGAAGATAAAAAAAAAAAAAAGGAACTAAATTCGACGTCAAGGCCCGAACCCGAACCCCAACCCAAATTCGAACCCTTCTTTCATGTGACAAAATCAGGCTTTAAAGCATCATTAAAGTAGGAAAACAGAATATCTTTCCCCTAAATGAACTCGAGCTCGCGACAGACATCCTCCAGACACGCCTCCGGACGCGGCGCGCACACACAATCACAGCACCCACACCCATCACACGATCGCTGGTCCAACACTAACACAACACACAACTACAATACACTCACCTCATCTATTGACACACATTCACTATATTATAATTATTATATACCTATATATATTATATATTATATTAATATATAATATAGTATAATATATACATATATATATATATATATTATATATATATGTATATAAATATATAATATATATACTAAATATATATATATATAGTATATATTAGAGTTGATCAAATCCTACCTATTATATATAATACATAATATATATATAGTACTATATAAGTAATATATATATATAATACTATGTTTATATAGTATAATAATTATATATATATTAGTAAATCAGTCGTGAATATCACTATTATAAGCACCCTGGCCGCGGACGGTGAGAGGCGTATCCCATATTATATATATATATATTATATATTATAATATATATATATATATTATTATATTACCACACCAACTCTTATGGAAAACCAAAACAAAATGCCAGCTAACTAAACCAACCCAATAAGAAATATCAGGGTTATACATATACATATACTTAAACACTAAAATAGGTTTATTGAATAAAAACTGAACTTAAATTTTTAATCAACTCTTTGGGTCTGGGTCTATGATGCTGAAACTCCCTATTATTATTATCTATTAATTCATGTATTATTTAATTATAACCTGATGAATTATTATTTTTAATCAATTAATTCTGTTGGGTCTATGATTATTATTATTATTATTATTATTATTATTATTATTATTATTATTATTATTATTATTATTATTATTATTATTATTATTATTATTATTATTACATCATAGTGAGAATTGTTATAATCATTATTTATTATATATTATTACATCATAGGGAGAATTGTTATAATCATGGTCGCAATTGTGCAGGAGCAGCCCCGAGAACCCTAAGGTATTTTTGTTCGTTTGGTGGATCACTTTTTGTACAAGTTATTGAGGGGCGGTTCTTTCATGATTACCCACCCTCAGACCTAAAGGATAACGTCACATTACTTCTTATAACGATTTACACTTTAAAAAGATTCGTAAACTTGAAACTGGAACTCGATCCACTGATACTCTCTATAAGAGAGAGTATCACGAGCTCTCGTCGCAGAAGGTTCACTTGCCTTGAGCTCGTGATAGCCTGAAGGGCAGTATTTTGTCTGCCTGGAGGGACAGAATATGCCCTTCGTTGGTGAGGTCAGCTCTCTAAACCAAAACAATCTCTCTATAAATTAATAAATTTGTTTCGTTTATTATCCCCAATGTGTTATAAAGGTTTTAGAAAAATGTATATTATAATAAAACACACCATTCTCACATTATTTCTATTTATATCTTGTAATATGACGTGTCTATGACATATTGTTAAAATGAGACTACAACGTAAATGGTATATATGAGGTTATATATTCTGTTATTAACAAATTGGTGTTGATCAATAAAAAATAAAAACTATTAACACGTATAAAACCTTCTAGGGTGATAGAGACGTATCAAGTTTTATGTATATTATACCTTCTTCAGTCGAAAATTTTCATGTAAGTACGATGTAAAATTACCAACACACTTCATGCTTCCAGAGTTTGAACATTGAAGGAACTGCAACTTCTCGCGTAAGTAAATATTTCAGCTGTTTGCAAAGTTGCAACATTTTTCACTCTTTCCTCTGGAAATAAAATAATATTAGAAAACCAGAAATAGTAACCTAAATTAGATCAATTTAAAAGAAAAAAAAATTGTATATATTGAAAGTAGGTAAGCTATTTGTAGTTCTGTTTTTTTAATTTAGTGGATAGGAGAGCCCAACTGCTTTTCCACGAGGGTAGCTTTTGTAGTAGCTTCGAAAATTTTCATGTAAGTACGATGTAAAATTACCAACACACTTCATGCTTCCAGAGTTTGAACATTGAAGGAACTGCAACTTCTCGCGTAAGTAAATATTTCTGCTGTTTGCAAAGTTGCAACATTTTTCAGTCTTTCCTCTGGAAATAAAATAATATTAGAAAACCAGAAATAGTAACCTAAATTAGATCAATTTAAAAGAAAAAAAAATTGTATATATTGAAAGTAGGTAAGCTATTTGTAGTTCTGTTTTTTTAAAAATACGTTAAAATGCGACATTCAAAATATTTTTTGCCAGAAATGTTTTTAATTAAAAAAAGAAAAAAGTTAATATAATCCATCGGAACCAACAATACAAATGCATGGTACACAAACATTTTTCTAAGGGGCTCTCAACAGTACCCCTATCCGTGAGTGATGGTAAAATAATTAAATACTGCTTCAACACTATTATAAACCTATAAAAAAAATTAATAAAGAAGCATGTGGCAGTAGGAGTGCAGAGTTTTATGTGCTCGCGACATATGAATTTGAACACTTCATAACTTTCTTCGGGTTCATTTCCCGATTTTTTTTAAGTTTTTCTATCCCTTCAGCTCATTTTAAACATTCCCTATAAGTTTCATGAAAATCGGAAGGTAAACTTCGTTGATATCGGCTTGAGGCCCTCGCATTAATAAGCCTGTATATGCTTATATATATATATTATATATATATATATATATATATTAAATATATATATATATATATATATATATATATATAATACTATCATATATATATAATAATATATATAATATTAACTAATATATATATATATATATAATATATATATATATATATATATATATATATATATATATATATATATATATATATATATATATATATTTTTATATATATAATATATATATATATATAATATATTTCGAAACACCCACATATATATCACTGCTATGAAACCCTATATGTATATAATAATATTATATAATAACATATACTTTAATATCATAATACTATATATATCATATTAATATATATATATAATCAATATATTATACTATATATAATATATATATATATATATATATATATATAATCATTATTTGATAATAATAATAATAATAATAATAATAATAATAATAATAATAATAATAATAATAATAATAATAATAATAATAATAATAATAATAATAATGGTCCTTATTAGTTTCATGGTGCAGATAAATATTTTTTTTTTATTATTATTTGTTTTCTTATATTGTTATTATATGATACTAACAATAAATTTGAGTGGAAATAAACATGATCAAAAAATTTTAAATAACAAAAAAGTAATTATTTAATAAATCTTACTTTTTTAAGCATCATACGTTTGGCAGCCACCGAGAAGCGAGAAGACTCCGTAAATGCAAAAAATCTTATTTAGAAGCACCCGAAAACAAGAGAAAAAGTTACGGCAAAGTAGATAAATCTAATTTAGGTATAAGTTTACTGCATCGTCGATTCATATAGGTTAGGTTATAGGTTTATTGCATCGTCGATCAATATAGGTTAGGCTTTTTTTTTTTACGACCTTCCAGTTCAGGTTATGATAAGTATTGTTAATTTTCCACAGAATTAATATATGAAAAAAAAATCAATAAGGAGCGAATTTTCACCAGAAATATTATTTTTTACCCTACCTTAAATTCTTTCATGTTTTAGCACTGAAATGCGATTTCTTTCTCATGCAAAATGAAAGTTTTTTCTTAATTTATTAATTAATTTTTAATATCTTCATATTTCGTATCTTTCTCGTTCCCATCTTAATTAATTGCTAGTATCATATTCTAATAATATATGAGAAAAAGTTAAAAAAAAACATAAAAAAAACGCATATCTTTCTGAACCATGAAACTGATAAGGTCCAAATAATAATAATAATAATAATAATAATAATAATGATAATAATAATAATAAGAATAATAATAATAATAATAATAATAATAATAATAATAATAATAATAATAATAATAATAATAATAATAATAATAATAATAATAATAATAATAATAATAATAATAATAAACATTAAAAAATTATCAACGAAATTTCTAAAAACTATTTATTTATTTATTTATTTATTTATTTATTTATTTATTCATTTATTTATTTATTTATTCACTCATTAATAGAAAGACCAATTTGAAAACCTCGTATATAAAACGAGGGGTAGCTAAATAACGCCTTAGTCATCATTTCTTCAATACAACGCTTAAATGAAGAAAACAAATACTACTGACGTGTACGCCTGTATTTGTCATGTTGTAATCATCTTCGCGGGTTTTTTTTTTTTTTTTTTGAAGGGGATAATATAAAAGAGGAAGAGAAAAAAAAGCGCGGGAGCCGTGCCAAAAAAGAAGGAAAAATAAACGATTTCTTTTTCTTTTTTTGGATAAATAAAAGTATATTTATTTTTTTTTTCTTATATATTCTATATTTATTTATTTAGTTATTACTGCATTAAAAAAATTATACTGAGGTATTTTGTTATATATATATATATATATATATATATATATATATAGTATATATATAGTATTATATATAATATAGATAATATATATAGATATATATATATATATATAATATATATATATTATATATATAATATATTATTATATATATATTATATATTCAGATGCTGAAATAGGGTAGGTAGGTAGGTAGCTCCTACCCAATATTTCTGAGTCCTTTTTAATAAAATAAATAAATGTAAACTTTACTAAATTATTAAATTTTATTGAAAGTGAAAAAAAAAACTAATTTATAAAAAAATAAAATAAAAAAACAACACTTTAGTAATAACGGTTATAATAATTAATAATTGAAATTTTCCTTCCTACTCTTCTTAAGAGTGAAATTCTATGCTATCGGCGTACGTAGAATCATTTTTCCTATAGTATTATATTGGCCAGGCCAGCTAACATACCTGTGCTGCAAGACGTAAAAAGAAAACACATATTAATATATATATAATTATATATATATATATATATATATAAATATATATATATATATATATTAATAATATATATTTATATATAATATATCATATATATATAGATATACATGGTAAGTTCTTTACGTATATCAAAAGTATGGCAACAGCAGTTTTTAGCTTGAAAGTTGATTTGGGTATTAAATATTATTTTTTTATTACATTACTTAATGATATTTATCTTTATTTAATTAAAATAATTTAAATAGTGCTAATAAAGTAAGTAGATTTTATTATTGAAAAATAGCTTTAAAAGCTTATATAAACCACAACAATTATATTATTTTAAAAAATCTGAAAGGCCTGCGTTCTTTTTTATTTTAATATATAATAATATAAAAGTCAATAATGTTTAGAGAAGATTTAATCTTTGTAATATATATTATTAATTATTAATATTATTATTATATAATATTATTATATTAATTATTATTATTATTATTATTGTATATTATTATTATTATTATTATATTATTATTATATATTATTATATTAATTATATTATATATATTATAATAATAAATTAATAATAATAAATAATATAATAATAAGTATATAATATAATAATAATAATAATAAATAATAATAATATAATAATATATAATAATATAATAATAATAATATTATTATATTTAAATTATTAATATGATATTATTATTATATATTATATTATTATTTATATTAATAATTATTATTATTATTATATTATTATTTTATTATTATTATTATTTTATTATATTATTATATTATATTAATTATTATTATTATTAATATTATATATATATATATATATAATAATTATATAATATATATATATATAATATATATATATAAATATATATTATATATTATCATTATAATATAATATATATATATATATATATATATATATATATTTTTTTATATGTTACTAACAATAAATTTCAGTGTTGATAAAAAGGATAAAAAAATTTAAATTAAAAAAAAGGTAATTATTTAATAAAATCGTACTTTTTTAAGCATCGTACGTTTGGCAGCTACCGGGAACGAAAGTCTGTAACATTTTTTAAAAATTATAAAAATTTAGCTACAAAAACTCAACCAAGAGAAAAAAAGTTACGCAAAGTAGATCCATAGGTTAGATATAGGGTTACTGCATCGTCGATTCATATAGGTTAGGTTAGTTACTGCATACTATCCATATTGGTTAGGTTTTGGATTAGGAACCTCTTAGTTCATGTTTTGGACAAACTATGTACCAACGTAGTACTAAATACCATGAAAAAAAAAATCACCATGAGGACAGAATTTTACCCCGAAACTATTTTTCACTTCTACCTTAAACTCTTTCACATTTTAACACTAAAAAGCATTTTCTTCTCATGCTAAATGCACATTCATTGCTTTAATATTCCAATATTTTAATATTTACTTTTAATATTTTAAAATTTCGTATTTTTCTTATCATCATTTTAATATTGCTAGTTATTAAATACTACAATCATATGGAAAAAGTTACCATGAAAACACAAAATTAAGGATCCATATAGCTCACAAGTCAATATATATATATATATATATATATAATATATATTATATATATATATATATATTTAATATTATATACTATATATATATATAATAATAATATATAATATACATATATATATAATATTATATATTATATAATATATATATATTTGGTTCACCACCAATCATCTGATGTAGTGCAGTTCCGATGGTGACTTGAGAATCGCCAGTGACTAATTTTAAATGAGTGACATCTGGATGAAATATTTGGATTATTCTTTATTCAATAAAAGATACTCTACTTTGTAAATTTCAGAAACAGTCTTGAATCATTTGCGCTGTGGAATGTGGGCTTACAAATTCTTCTTTTGTGAATTTTTCGTAAGCTGAGATTTCTGCAGTCTTTGGTGGACTTAGTTCGCTGTTTACCTCATTTTCGTTGAGATTTGAATTATTCACTAGTAGCTTCTTTGTATATAATTCAGAGGAGTGAGCAATGAGCAAGCGAGAGAGAAGTGAGTCTGAGTGAGTTAGTATCTCAATAAGGCAGGGAATCCTTTACATACAATTTTCTTTGTACTTATGTTAAAATTCTGCTTGCATAAATATTGACATAAATACAAACGTAAATACAATTTTTCAATTTTTACAAATAATTTTAATTTAGGATGCTACATTACTTCCCACGCCAAGAACGGAGTGGTAAAATATATTATAATAAGATACATAATAGTAGATACAAAAATAATAATCATTTCAAATGTATGCATTATTTGGTGCATTATCGGATAATTGCCACGCAAACATACAAAAACATTTCAAGAGGTAAATATAAATAAAAAGAAATATATATACACAAAATGAAAAGTACATTCATATAAATAGCATATCTGATATACTTATCCTTAAGAATAAAGTCTATACAAATATTTAGAATGCATGAAAGTACAAAATACGAAATGGTTTACATAAAATGAAAGGAATTATTCAAATATAAGCATTATCGATTATTATTCTGATAGATATAAAGCATACATACAAATATATTGAATGCCATTGAATTTTCTAAATCTTTGAACAAAATTATATACATATGTTATTATAATATATCCAAATATATTTTCCTTTAATTTTGGAGAATGTCACTGACGATGAATCTTGAACTGACAGGTGACAAGATGAGTCCATACACGGATTATACTTTTATCCATATGGGGCCCAAAATTAGCGGTCTTTCATATTATCGAATTAGAAGCTTTACACCCTGGATGAGAAATACCATTGAGATCGGGAAAATACTTGCTTCAACGATTCTTGGTTTTTATTAAGAATTAATTAACGTCTAAAAAATATACTATAGGGCGCCATTCACACGGAGCCTTCTAGGAACGAGATGAAGATAGGTTGATACGACCAAGGGATTTAAAAGTCGAATTTAGATACCAGCTTGATAAAAGAGTATATTTCAATTTTTGCTCCAATAGTTAATTTATCTTCTGTTAAAAGTCGTACGAAAGTTGGACATATCTAGTCGGAGTAATAAAATGTTTTGTAGTTTCAGCCTCATAGTCTTTACTTCTTGGAGCTTTCTGATTTTTATTTTTATTTTTCTTTATTTTGGTAGTTTCTTTTGGAGTCGAACTTTTTCTTGTTGAGGAGGAAGGTGTCAGAGAAAGAGTTAGTGAGAGAGAGTAGGAGAGTAGGAAACGTGTTAAAAATGGGAGATGGGACTGAACCATTTAGAATCCAATAATAGCCTGAAGGTTCGTAGTGGAATCCAAAATGAGTTTCTGACCATAATCCAAAATTAAATTAAAATGATGAAAGAAATCCATACCGAGAAGGGGGTTGCTATGTCTGCAACAAGAAAACTCCATTGAAATTCACGTCGAAGGGATGGTAACGTAAACAATGCTGTCTGTTCACCATTACACTTAATAGGAGTATTATTCGCTGCAGTACATGAAACTGCAGTAGGAGAAAGAGAAATATTACGTCCCATTGATGCAGGAAGAGCTGCTATACTTGCGCCAGTGTCAACTAAAAAGTCTATGGTTTTGCCAAAAATAGAAACAGCTGTTTTGAAATGCGAGCCCAAGATGACGCCTATTGGATCTCACACTATTCTGTTTTTGAAGAAGGAACAGGTGATGAGGCACGAGAAGATGCAGGTGAATCGTGCTTTGTTCTGCTGTGGTTATCCTCTTCACTCTTTCTTGTGGATTGATAATTTGGGTAACTAAGTGATAGCCTTAATACTATATTAGTGAGTCAGAGGATTTGGAGCAAGCGAGAGAGAGTGGAGCTGAGTGAGTGAGTAAGTTATCTCCAAATAAGGAAGGGGAAGCCTTATATACAATTATTCATTCAACATGGGATATGCTTCATGGATAAATATCTTACTATAGGATTTAAATAAATTGATAAATACCAACATTATACCCAATTTTTTTTTCTAACTTTTACCCACCCATATTATATAATTAGGATGAAGCTATAAACTGACTATAATATGTATCTATGTATATTTTCTACCACTGGAAAAGTTTTTATTAAATATAGAAGTGATGAATAAATATATATATATATATATAATATATAATATATATATATATACTTATATATATATATATATATATATATATATATATTATATATATATATATATATATATATATATATATATATGCGCTACAGGTGGCTCGGATAGGTAGAGGGACACAGTCCATGGCAAAGCCCGGTTC